>CM060987.1:14796443-14953943 GCA_030765065.1 Deroplatys truncata
TTATGTGTGTGTATACACCGCGTTATGGAGCAGCTTGGGGATCAAGTAGCTCAAGAAAATCACAAAACGAAATAAAATGAATATAAACACAAAAAGAAAGCAGTGAAAAGCACTTGGGGCAAAATGACGAGATCGTCAACTTGCCCCAGTCAACGTGCCCCGATCGGGAACGTTAGAAGTCCTTAATTTTACTTTCTCTACTACGTATAGTAAGTAGGGGAAGTATTGTATTCCACCCAAAAATTCGATACCGTGATTTCACCGGAAATACATGTTTTGAGACCCCCTGAAACCAAAAAAAGCATTTTTGGAAACATGTCCGTGTGTGTGTGTCTGTGTGTCTGTGTGTGTGTCTGTGAACAGCATAACTCAGCATCGAACAGTCGGATAAACACCAAACTTGGTATTTGGGTTCAGTGTCTTTCAAGGATGCGACACGAAGGTTTCCAAGAAAATTCCCCCACCCCAGAGTACCCTTTACATGGAACATTTTTCGAAAATTTTAATTTTCTCAAAAATGGCTCTAACGATTTTGATTAAAATATCATATGTTTAAGATATTTTTATGACAAATAAAATGTATATCTTGAATTTCCTGAGAATGTCTCCAAAAGTATTCTTTATTATGAACGACTCTTGCATAACTGGTAAACCATAAGAGATAGACAAAATTTTACTACACAAAAAATGTAGATCGCGTTAAAATACACAATTTATGTCATATACATTTTTTTTGTTGAGTGAACCATTTTCGAGATATTACTTGTTATCTCCTTAAATTTTTCAATACTTATTTTCTCAAATGGGAATTCATTATTCATTTTTACTTTCTCTACTACGTATAGTAAGTAGGGGAAGTATTGTATTCCACCTAAAAATTCTATATCGAGATTTCACCGGAAATATATGTTTTGAGACCCCCTGAATCCAAAAAAAAGCATTTTTGGAAACATGTCTGTGTGTGTGTGTATGTCGGTGTGTGTGTCTGTGAACAGCATAACTCAGAAACTGCGGCGATCACCTCCTCATCCGTTGCTGTAGCTTACCTTGATGCTTCTCCCGTTGCTTCCAGAAGTTCTCAGCGTGTTGGTTCTTCAATTTATCCTCGGCTAGCTGCAGTAATTTTCCTTAAATTATATGGGAGCATGGACTTATCCTCGGTAAAGGAAAACGTAGATCTCGGGTGGTGATATAGGAAGACATAGACTTGCTTTGTTTATGAAAAGATGACACTGCCGTTTCTTTTTATTTAATTTAACACTCGTAGTATACAAAACTGGTATTGCCGCTGTAAAATACTGTCCACCGCTGTTAGACTATGGCGTGGATATGTCACGAAATATAACTATTCTTATTGTCGCTTTCAGAGTAGCGGATCTTAGGTGTGTTGCTAAAACTATTTTGATTCCCTGTTTTGGCGCGATATCTCACACATCCTGCAGCATCTCTCCCTGACCACACATTACGAAAACTCTCGAATAAAATGCAATACTAAGCTGACATGACAAATTTGACTTGATTCCCTTTTTGGCGCGATATCTCACACATCCTGCAGCATCTCTCCCTGACCACACATGACATAAACTGCTCCGAATTTTCCCCAAACAGATCCATTTATAGTCTCAGGCTCCTGAGGCTGCTTCCTTTCCTATTGGTCCATTTTTAGCGCGACTCGACGCGTCTAACTATTTCGAATAAACTTTCAGGGATCTCATTGGTCCAATTTTAATATAAATCGCGGCTTTTCCTACATTTACCGTTAAGGTTGTCTTTCTCACTCACTTGGTCACGGCGAATTATCAAATAATGGGACAAAGGCTCTACACCCTCGCTGTAGGAATAATAGCACAGCGACCGGAGAGAGGTAATAAAACTAGGTTTTCTGCCTTCGAAAGCACTATTCCTGTAGCTAAAACTTTCCCTCGTGGACAGTATTTTAACATAGCGCTTAAATTATTTACATTAAACCATTTATAACTCTACTAATATTAATAACCTAGATAGATACGTAATGTTAAATCACCCTTCTTAAAATATACAAGCAGTATGAGAAAAAGATATTTACATAATACGATTTAACATCACTAAAAGTTAATTAATAAGTTATCTGTAATTATAGTTCTTGGGCTCGGCCTAGAGTTGCCGTTTCAAATTGCCCTGTTCTGGAAAAGAATAAATTTTTCAACACTTGATACAATTTTCTTTTACAGAATAATTCCTCTGATTATGGCCTTTGTTCGTTTGTTTTGTTGACAGAGACCCTTCGCTATACCTGCTCCTTCACAAGGGCTCTGACAAACCGGTGATGTTTATATTTGGGTCATTCACTCTACACTCTCCCTTTAAAAACAGGTTTCCGAGAGACATTCTTATACACAATACATTTCCCGCACACGAATAACTTGTGACGCATACAAATACTCTAATACCCAAATTAAGTTCTAAAATTAAATCTATTTACATACATGTTGGTACATAATTATTATGCCTTTATTTATTTCTTTACATCCTTATTTATCGGGTGTATTACCTTTACTATTTGTTCACAGGGTTGCTACCTCATTTCGAGTAAAACTAACCTGACTATTTTCATTACATTCTTCACCCTTCTCATTCTCTAAACATTTGTATGGTTTGAGCAACTGTTTATGGTATCTCCCTACGATCTTGGAATTCTTTATTTCTTGTAACTCAAATGTATCCGAGCCAAAAATGTTAATCACCCGGTATGGACCTTTAAATAAATTTTCCATTCTATGATACCTTTTGTTCAGAATGCTAGACTTTTTCTTGTCCCGTACCAATACTAAGTCTCCCAATTTGATCAACCAGTGTTTTCGTTTCTTTTTCTTAAACTTTTCTTTTCTTTTCTGCGCCTTATTGGCCATTCTTTCAAAAGCTTTCTTAAACATCTCTTCTTCCGTTAGTGCTTTCGGATCTTTAGCTTCTAGTGTCTGTGGTAATTCCCCTTCAAGTGTTTCCATTAATTTCCCCTTCATCAGCTCGATGGGCTTATAACCGGTAGTAGGGCTCACACTTTCATTTAAAATACTTTCGATGCGCTGATAGTGATTTGCCCAATCACTGTGTTTTTTATTGGCCAAAATTCTCAAATAAACCGAAATGTCCCGTATTATTCTTTCGCAGGGATTGCTTTGTGGGTGGTATTTTGAGCAATGATACAACGTGATTTCGTTTTCTTTTAAGGTGTCTACAAATTTTCTGCTGGTAAATATTGAAGCATTATCACATAAAATTGCCTTCATCTTTCCAAATTGTGGAACATACGACTTCATTATCTTCCTTAGGCATGTTTCACTTGTAATCTTCCTGACTGGGTAAATTTTCACAAATTTTGAAAATACATCTATTAACACCACTATATACCTAAATCCAAATTTACTACAAGGCATCTCACCATGACAGTCCAAGGTCACTAACATGCCTGGTTTTTCCCTTAGTATGGAGTTTGTCTCGTATTCATATTGTATATTCAATGGCTTTGCTTTTTGACATTGTAAGCATGTCGAAATTATTCTCCTTACTTTATGGTGTAATTTTGGAATATACAGATTTTCTTGGATCATTAAAGCTGTGCGTTCTGAGCCAGAATGTGCTAGAGCTTGATGGAACGTGCTTATGAGTTCATTCTCCATGTTCTTAGGTATATATGTCTTCCATTTCTGTATTTCGCTGCCATGTAGTTTATATAACACGCCCCCTTTTACCCCTATGTTTCCCTTGATATTTTCATCTATTTCTGGGGCCCTTTTTATTAATTTATTTAACTTCTCATCTCGTCGCTGCTGGTCCCCTATTCCTTTTAATTCTTTTATCAATCCTTTACTCAAGGGTATTTCAATACTCATTAATGTTACTTCATTTTTAGGGCGTTCTATTCTCTCCGGTATTTCACTGTTGTTATGTAACCTAGACAGCAAATCGCTAAAAACATTTGTTTTTCCTGGAATGTGTTTCACCTCAACATCATACGAAAGAATCTCATGGATGTACCTAGATAATTTAGTACTCGTAAGCCGACAACGTTTCATAAATGAAAGACTCACATGATCTGTGTATATAATAACCTTCTGTAGATATATATATGATCTAAATTTCTGTAGTGCGTAATACACAGCACAGATCTCTAATTCGGTGACCGAAGCATTTTTCTCTATTTGACTTAAACCTCTTGAAGCGGTACTTATCACGTGCAGTTGATTTTCCTCATCTGATTGGGCTAGGACACACCCATACCCGTGACCTGAAGCATCCACGTAAATTACATATGGTAGGTTGTCCTTGGGTCTCTCTAGTAGAATTGATTTCGCAAATAGTTCTTTTATCTTTTCAAAAGCTTTCTGGTGTACCTCGTCCCATTTCCATCGCACTTTCTTTTTAAGTAATTCGCGCAAAGGCGCTATTTCTGCGGCGTACCTCAGGATAAATTTGCTTTGATAATTTAGCACTCCAAGAAAGGACCTAACCTGCTTAACACTCTTGGGCGCTGGTATTCTTCTCACAGCCGCTACTCTTTCTTCGTTTGGCTTCATTCCTCTATCATTAATTACATAGCCTAGAAATTCCACCTCACGGATGCAAAATTTGGATTTATTAATGTTCACCGTCATACCGTTTTCTCTCAGCTTTCTAAGCACATAATTCACATGTTTAATATGCTCATCAAAATTTTCATCAACTATTAGAAAATCGTCGATATATTGGATCAAAAATTCGTCGGCTGAGTCGCCAAATATTTTATCGATGGCTCTTAATAGTCCACTACATGACGTAAGCATACCAAAAGGCATTCTCAAAAATTCGAACTGTTTCCCAAAAAATAAAAAAGAAGTATACTTTCTAACATCCTCGTGAAGCTCAATCTGCCAGTATGACGCCGTTAAATCAATAGTGGAGAAATACTTGCCTTTGGTTATTTTTGACAGCAATTTTTCTACACTTTCGCTCCGAAATCTGTCTGGTTGTGTATATTTATTTATCCTTCGAGCATCTATTGTCATCCTAAGTTCGCCATTGCGTTTCGTCACCCAACATAATGGACTGCTGTACGGAGAATTTGACGTTTGTATTATTCGGTCTCTCAACATCTTATCGATCACCTGTTTGGCTCTCTCCCTTAATGCAATCGGAATATCCCGATACTTGTGTGTGAAGGGTGCAATATCTTGTACCTTAAAACTGTGTTTGTGTGCTTTGCACTTGCCTGGGACGTCCGAAAATACCGCTTTGTTTTCTTGTAACATTCGCCTTAATAGATGCCTTTGTGTCTCTGTGAGGTTCTCGGCAAGGGTCACTTTCTCCTCTACTGCTTCTACCTGGCTGCCGGTATCTTGGAATTCTTTATTTCGGGCGTAACCATAATCTTTCTCATTGTGCTCCGTATACCCGTTGTAAAACCTGTCAGCGAACGCATGCATCTCATCGGTTTCTTCCCCTTGTACTATAGCAATTAATTTCTCACTCCTACCTGTTTGTAATAATTGTACGAAAAATCTTTCTTCGGCTATATCTTCTTCTCCTTGGGTTTTGTTATAAGTATCCTGCTTCATACCCTCTACAAAAGGGATTTCTAATGTTTTTCTGTTCTTCTCTATTTTCAAAACTTTATCAGCAAAATCAACCCTAGCTCTTAATTCAAACAAAACGTCACACCCAATCAAAATGTCACAAATCAAATTATTGATTACCAGAAAAATAAACTCAAAATTTTCTTCTCCTATTTTCATGTTCAACATTACTTGCATTTTTATTCGGGTAACCTCTTTGTTAACTGCTACCCGGCATACCGTGTTCCTTATGGGTAATGTCATTAGCTTAATTCCTTTATTTACCAGGTTCTGATATAACCTCAGGCTGCATACACTCACATTGGCTCCAGAGTCTATTAAAGCGTTATATTCTTCATCCAATAATACTACTTTTATGCTAGGGGAATCTGTCAGATCCTTTTCCGAGTGATTTTGAATAGTAGTTATCAGTTCTCCCAGTATAAATTCATTTTTGAGCCCTGTTTCACATTTTCTGTTTATTTGAGAATTTTGCGCGCTTAGAATCCGCTCCGAGCTCTTGAATGGATCCTGTCTTAGTTTTCCGGGTTATCGACACTATTTGGTGCTCCGCTAGTCTCTTCCACATTTCCCTCTCTCTGCATTTGCCTATAGTTTCCTCTGCTTCCTCTAAAATGTCCCCGGGAATGTCTCTCTCTCCTTTCGTTTCTTTCTGGATAATTTTCGTCATACCTTTCTCCTACATCACTTTCCCCTCGGTCAGAAAAATAATGTTCTCTGGATCTGTTTTCATTGTTTCTGCCTCTCCTATAATTAAAACGGCCACTATATCTTGGTCTGGTTTGTATAGCATTTATGTGATATTGGTTATCACCTTCCCTCCTGAAACGGTTATTTTGACAGTTTCTGTTCCCGGATTGAGGTACGTCGTTCCAGTATCTCTCTCTGGGGTTATAGTTCCCTCTCGCGTTTCCTCTCCAATTCGCATTCCTTGAATTATCCGGTAATGTTCGAACTGTATAGTTTTGTACGTGGTTCCTACTACTTGTCTCGAATGATGATACCAACTCAATCAATTCGGGAATAGAATTTGGCTTCGCAATGAGTAGGTAATGGTGTATACGTTCTGGATAATGTGGTACAATCATATTAATGAAATCCCTCTCGCTTATGGGTGGCTCGATTAGTCTACTACTCTGTGCTTTAGTTAGCAAATAATCTACCATGCTTAGGTTTCCGCGTTCATCGTACTTGCCATTAACTAGGATAGATCTCACCTGGTTCTGAGTATTAGTACTCCAGTACTTATTCAAAAATGCCCTTCTGAAATATTCAAAATTATTATTCTCCCCCAAAGTCAATCTTACCCATTGGAGAACCCTTTGACGTAAACCTTTACGAACGATTAACATCTTTAGCTCGTCCGGAATCTGCTTCAAACGGAAATACTCCTCAAGGTCATTTAGGTATTGTTTAGGATTATCAGCCGAATTTTCCTCGAAAGTAGGTACCCCTATCTCATTTAATAAATGGTAGTTTGCATTACTTGCATGGTTAGATGTACATTGGTGCCCTGAATTAAAATTATATGGGTCGGCAGCTGGACTTTGGCCTCCATTTACCTCCCTAAAAGTGGTGCTAGTTTCACTGGGTGAGCTATCATCACTCTGTCTCACACTTATCCCTAGTCTACCAATAGAGCGTTTTAACTCCTTTACACAATTTTCATGCTCTTCCACCCTCTTCACAATTTCATGATGATTTGAGAGCTGTTCAGTCATTTTTGACGAAAGTTCATTCATCTTTCCCTGATCCTTTTCTAACACTGTTCTAAATTCTCTGAACTCCCTTTGAATGTTAGATTCTAATGTACTTTGTTTTTTTTCTAAAGAAACATTTACAGCTCTTAAGTCATCATCCAATTGCTCCTTTATGGCTAAGCTGGTAACACTTAATTCTGTTTCTACATCCTTCCTTAGTTTTTCTACATCGTTTCTTAGACATAGTTGTCCTGCCTGAATTTCTTGCACTACCTTCCCTTGCTGACTGAATTTGGAGTCCAATTGACTTTGTAATCGGGTGACCTGTTCACCTAAATATTCCCTCATCTCCTGAGCTAATTCCCCTCTCATCTTCCTGTTTTCCTCTCTGACATATTCACCTATATGTATACTCTGCTCATTTAATTTCCCTTCTAAATTTTTACTTTGTTCACTTAATTTTTCTAAGTTTTTACTGTGCTCACCTAATTTCCCCTCTAAATTCTTACTTTGCTCACTTAATTTTTCCAAGTTTTTACTCTGCTCACCTAATTTCCCCTCTAAATTTTTATTTTGTTCACGTGAGTCCTTCCTCTGCTCATTTAAGTCCTTACCCATCTCGTCTATCTTTGTGCTCAAATGTTGAAGCAATATTAGCAGCTGGTTTTGACCTGCGTCAATGACCTGCTCCATCGGTGATTGCCTTTCTAGCCTAACTTCTACTTCTGCTGCACCCATATTTTTTCCATCTGTTGTTATGCTGACAATAGCCTCCCCATCCAGTTCTTCTGAACCTTCCCTTGACCTACTCATGGTTCCGTTAGCAAGTTCTACCTCCCTAGTAATGACTTTACCCCCTCTCAATAGCATGTGTTCACCAAAACTGAGTCACTACTCTGCATGCCTTTTTGTTTGTTTTTGAATAAATGTTCTAACCTGTATTTTTTTTTATGTTAACTGATGCGTTCCGGGTTCGAATCCTGGTGAAGTTCTAGAAGCGATGCTCTCAGCTGTTTTGTTGTCCCACGTAGGTAGACTAGAAGTTCGCGTTGTAATTTTGTTCTGCTGTGCCCCTTTCCTCTGAAGATTCTTCGTCTGTTCGTTGTTTCCTGGTCCTCCGTTTGTGTCGTTCTTCCCTTCGAGCTCCACGTTATGGCGCCAGTTTGCGGCGATCACCTCCTCATCCGTTGCTGTAGCTTACCTTGATGCTTCTCCCGTTGCTTCCAGAAGTTCTCAGCGTGTTGGTTCTTCAATTTATCCTCGGCTAGCTGCAGTAATTTTCCTTAAATTATATGGGAGCATGGACTTATCCTCGGTAAAGGAAAACGTAGATCTCGGGTGGTGATATAGGAAGACATAGACTTGCTTTGTTTATGAAAAGATGACACTGCCGTTTCTTTTTATTTAATTTAACACTCGTAGTATACAAAACTGGTATTGCCGCTGTAAAATACTGTCCACCGCTGTTAGACTATGGCGTGGATATGTCACGAAATATAACTATTCTTATTGTCGCTTTCAGAGTAGCGGATCTTAGGTGTGTTGCTAAAACTATTTTGATTCCCTGTTTTGGCGCGATATCTCACACATCCTGCAGCATCTCTCCCTGACCACACATTACGAAAACTCTCGAATAAAATGCAATACTAAGCTGACATGACAAATTTGACTTGATTCCCTTTTTGGCGCGATATCTCACACATCCTGCAGCATCTCTCCCTGACCACACATGACATAAACTGCTCCGAATTTTCCCCAAACAGATCCATTTATAGTCTCAGGCTCCTGAGGCTGCTTCCTTTCCTATTGGTCCATTTTTAGCGCGACTCGACGCGTCTAACTATTTCGAATAAACTTTCAGGGATCTCATTGGTCCAATTTTAATATAAATCGCGGCTTTTCCTACATTTACCGTTAAGGTTGTCTTTCTCACTCACTTGGTCACGGCGAATTATCAAATAATGGGACAAAGGCTCTACACCCTCGCTGTAGGAATAATAGCACAGCGACCGGAGAGAGGTAATAAAACTAGGTTTTCTGCCTTCGAAAGCACTATTCCTGTAGCTAAAACTTTCCCTCGTGGACAGTATTTTAACATAGCGCTTAAATTATTTACATTAAACCATTTATAACTCTACTAATATTAATAACCTAGATAGATACGTAATGTTAAATCACCCTTCTTAAAATATACAAGCAGTATGAGAAAAAGATATTTACATAATACGATTTAACATCACTAAAAGTTAATTAATACGTTATCTGTAATTATAGTTCTTGGGCTCGGCCTAGAGTTGCCGTTTCAAAACGAACAGTCGGATAAACACCAAACTTGGTATTTAGGTTCAGCAACTTCCAGAGATGGGACACGAAGGTTTTCAAGAAAATCCCCCCACCCCAGATTACCATTTACAAGGAACATTTTTCCAAAACTTTAATTGTCTCCAAAATGGGTCTAACGATTTTGATTAAAATATTATATGTTTATGATACTTTCATGACAAATTAAATGTATATCTTGAATTTTCTGGGAATGTCTCCAAAAGTATTCTTCATTGTGAACGACTTTTGTATAACTGGTAAACCATAAGAGATAGACAAAATTTTACTACATAAAAAATGTAGATCGCGTTAAAGTACACAATTTATGTCATATACTTTTTTTTGTTGGGTGAACCATTTTCGGGATATTGCTTATTATTCACTTAAATTTTCCAATACTTATAATTTTTCTCAAATTCGTTATTAATTTTTTGTTTATTTGTCCTGGTAATGCAAAGAGAATGGAATACACCACATAGCGACCACCTGTTAAAACATTTGACTATCGCTTAAAAAACTTACCAATTCCCCTTGCATCTACAAGAAAATTAGCAATAAGATTAACATTTCGATATCTGGATTAACATGAAGCATATGGATAATAAGCGTTTGTAAAAATAGTTTGTACAAGAGTATAGAAAGTCATGTGCGTGTAACACATCAGATTTTGTTGTCTTGGATATGCAAAGAATATTAATCTGTGGCAAAGCGAATGGTGCTGCACATAGCAACCAGCTAATAAGAGATATGTATGTGCTTAAAGCCTACTGTATTTGTATATTGCCCTTGTAAATATATATTCCTCTTACATCTACAAGAAAATTAGCAATAAGATAGAGTCTGCAAATGTTTATCTCGATTAAGATGAAGCATATGGAGAATAAGCGCTTGTAAAAATAGTTTGTACAAGAGTAGAGAAAGTCATGTGAGTGTAACACATCAGATTTTTTGTGGTAGGATTAACAAGAATTAAATTTAAATAAATAGCGGCTGTGAAAAGCATATTATCTAAGGTATCAATGTATAGTAAAAAATAACCAGATATCTTACCTCTTAGACCACGAGATCTTATGGCGAAGGTCTTGAAAATTACAACACCTCAGACAAAATACATGAAAGTGATCTAACAAACAATGAAATGGCGGCAGCGACTTCGCGTACGAGTTTTTAGTGTCTAACAGTGTGGAGTGCTGGTAGTATTCGTAAGGTGGTGCTACCTAATAATATAAAGTTGAACTAAGTCAGTCGTCATCTTGCCACGCTCGTTAACTTGCCCCGGCCTCCCGTACCTAATTACAAAAATCTTATTTGTTACATTCACATAACGTTCTCCACGCTCTATCGCTTATTAGAGGGTATACAATCTATTCCTACGAAAGTTTACTTTTCTATCTACTACACTGTAAACCAAATAAACCTTTCCAGAAACAGCTACATTAAATATTTCGTTATAGATACAAAGAGAACAGCGATGGTCAAATGTTTAACAACTGGGCGCTATATGCTGGTCTTAAAATTCCACACAGTTTCCATGACATCGCGAGAAACAACTGAAAATCCACAGGACTTAAAAACAATTTCAAATTATTGAACAAATCGGAGCATTAATAACGAATATCTTGTAAATTTCTGATGCCACAAGAAAAGTTATTTGAAATAAATTCTGTGTTTTAAAGAGATCTACATTTTTTGTGTAGTACGCTTTCGTCAATCGCCCAACGTTTACCAGTTATACAAAATTCCTTCCGAGTGCAGACTTCCTTTACAGGCTATTTCGAGAAAATAAAGACAAACAGTTTATGTCTACATTAATGTCTTTAATATATGGTGTTTTAATAAACATTTTACTCATTTTTTCTAAACTAAAAAAAAATGAAAAATGTTCCATGTAATGGAAATAGTTGGGCTAGTTAGGGACAGTACGTTCTGCGTAGCTAAATATAAAATGATAACCATAGGGAAAGTAAATATTAGGAATGATATTATTAAATAAGACTAAGAAGTGAATATTACATGCAAAGTGAATCTGGGTTGAAAAGACAGTGCCACCAGCAGGCAGGAAACGGGGTTGGTTCCCTCTCCCCCATTGTAGGCAAGTGAGGATAAAATACGCTTTATTAGTGTACCGTTAGGTCGCCTTACAGCAGATGTGTAGGAAAAGATCAGTGCTCTCATAGCACCACAACCGATAAGAAAGAAGGTAGTAATCATGTGCTAGTGAAATGGGGAGATAGGAAATTTGAAATAAAGAAACAGGAGAGCTTAGTAAACACTTGTTCGTGGTATTTCCTTAGAGGTGGTTGTGAAAACAAATGTGTCGGCGGGTAGCTACGACGGTTTGAAGCACAGCAGTAAGGAAATGCGTGTGTGTGGCGAGGTAATATCAGGAGTCAGGTTTTAAAAAGGTGACGGGAAATAAACGGCCAGGAAAATGAACCAGTCGTATTAACCACCAACCCTGATCCAAGATCCTGAGCTAGAATCGAACCCGGGACCATTCCTGAAATCCCGTACCGCCAAATCGGCGCACAGCACCTCCCATGCAGTACCGCCGCAAGTTGGAGGTGGGGAATGTTTCTTCAAAATATTCGTTTTTCAACTTTGCAAGATACAGAACCTAAATATCAATTTTGGCATCTATCCGACTTTTCATTTTTAAGTTATGCTGTTTACAGATAGACACACACGCACACACGTACGTACGATTTAATATTTTTTTTGTTTATTTTATTTTTGCATTCAGGAGATCTCGAAACATGCATTTCGGTGAAATCTCGATATCGAGATTGGATGGGATGCAATACCTACCTCCTCTACCTAGTAATGTAAATGGTAGAGAAAGTAAAAGTGCTTATTCTTTTATCTATATACTTCATATTAATTGAGATAAATTGCATACTTTCTAGTAGGTGCAACGGGATTTGGGGAATACAGTAGGCTTTAGGCGATAGTCAAATTTCCCATTTCAGAAAAATGTAACGGTCTCGAAATGCAGACCAATAACAAAGAATATCTTGGTAATCGTTTACACAAAAAAATGTATTGGACAAATTGTGTGCTTTAACCAGATCTGCATTTTATGTGGAATAAGATTTTGTCTATCTCTAAAGGTTTATCAATTATTCAAAAGTCATTCAGAATGCAGAGCACTTCACAGACTATTCCCAGAAAATTAAAGCTACACATGTTCATTTGTCATGAAAGTGTCTTAAACCTGTGATGACGTCACGGTATCTTCACTGGATGGGACGAGGACGGAGACGTAGTTCGGGTTTCTAGACGGGAGAGCTAAGCTTGGCAGAGAGGTGGCCGAGAAGGAACAATGGTGAAGGTCGCAGATTATTTACGTGTGACTCTGGTACCAAATTTAGTTTAATTACATTTTTGGAAATCAAACAAGGATTAGTTTTAAAATTATTTAAATTATTTTGTTTTTCAAAATATTCCGCTTTAACATAAAAACATTTTTGCAATCAATGAATCACGTCCTTAAAGCAACGATGCCACTCTTCCTGAAGCACTTCAGAAATTAGGTTTTTATAATGTTCCGCTGCTTCATCTGATGACGAAAAAGAGATTCCATACATTGTATCTTTAATTTTTGGAAACAAAAGGAAATCACAAGGTGCTAAGTCTGGGCTGTATGGTGGAGGGTCCATGGTGCCGACCATTAGGTCATCCAATACTCAGTTGTTGGTTTTGCTGCATGCGACGATGTAACATTATTGCTGTACACAGGGCATTTGTTTTACTAAACGGTAGTAACGGTAAGTCTTCTTACCAGTACTGCGAATTCGTCGGATTTTGGTTATTTTGGATTATTCCAAACCAAATTTGAAGTGCCGTCTTGGAATTTTTCCAGAGTTTTTCTGTGTTGTTGTGAGGCAGTATTTTTAACACTTAAATAATTTCAGTGTAATTATATAATATGTAAATTCAATAACAGCCCGCCTTAAAGCAAAAATGTACTACACAATAAAATCTGATGTGTTACGCTCACATGACTTTCTCTACTCTTGTACAAACTATTTTTATAAACGCTTATTCTCCATCTACTTCATGTTAATCGAGATAAACATTTGCAGACTCTATCTTATTGCTAATTTTCTTGTAGATGTAAGGGGAATATATATTTACAAGGACAATTTGGAAATACAGTAGCCGTTAAGCACATACATATTTCTTAATAGCAGGTTGCTAGGTGCAGCACCATTCCCTTTGCCACAGATTAATACTCTTTGCATCTCCAAGACAAAAAAATGAATAATGAATTCCCATTTGAGAAAATAAGTATTGAAAAATTTAAGGAATAACAAGTAATATCTCGAAAATGGTTCACTCAACAAAAAAAATGTATGTGACATAAATTGTGGATTTTAACGCGATCTACAATTTTTGTGTAGTAAACTTTTGTCTATCTCTTATGGTTTACCAGTTATGCAAAAGTCGTTCACAATAAAGAATACTTTTGGAGACATTCCCAGGAAATTCAAGATATACATTTTATTTGCCATAAAAATATCTTAAACATATGATATTTTAATCAAAATCGTTAGAGCCATTTTTGAAAAAATTAAAATTTTCGATAAATGTTCCATGTAAAGGGTACTCTGGGGTGGGGGGATTTTCTTGAAAACCTTCGTGTCGCATCCTTGAAAGATACTGAACCTAAATACCAAGTTTGGTGTTTATCCGACTGTTCGTTTTTGAGTTATGTTGTTCACAGACATACACAGACACACACACGGACATGTTTCCAAAAATGCTTTTTTTTGGATTCAGGGGGTCTCAAAACATATATTTCCGGTGAAATCTCGGTATCGAATTTTTGGGTGGAATACAATACTTCCCCTACTTACTATACGTAGTAGAGAAAGTAAAAAGTGTATATTAGTCATTATATATGCTTATATTATTGTATACATGTGTAATAATGTTATGTTAATGTATTACGTAATTTAATAATGTAGGAGCTGTGAGAAGTATGTCAAAAGTTGCTAACAATGAGGTAACCTTGAGGCAATAATGAATTTGAGAGCTTAAATGTTACTTGTGATTCTTGAAGCAATAATGTAATCTTAGTGACAGTTTTAAAATAGCCAATCAACAACCAGGAAAAACCTTAATTAAATGAAGGTATTCTATTGGAGTAGGATTAACCAATCAGAAACTGAAAAGGAGAAACATTTACAAATTCAGAAGTTGGTAGCCTGCAGACAGCGTTACTAACCAGACGCAAAAAGTGTCCTTGAGAAATATAATACGTATTCGTGTGAGACGAAAATAGTTTAGGTTTTAAAAAGTGCAAGTATTTCATAATAAAAGGAATATCACAGCTGTCTATATCAGTGAAGTGTTATTTAAAATCATGTCAAGTATTAATAAAAGGAGTGAAGTAAAATTATAATCTGTGTAAGCCTACATTCTTGTCGCACCACAACCCTGCTAAGAGAAACATGTCTCTAACAATAATACTGACACAGCCGAGGCAAACATAAATATATAATATTTAAAGAAACAGTCAAATTACAAAGTTAATATTTATTTAAACTTGGGGCAAAGGCCACCTGAAAGCACATTTGGGGCGAAGGCTACCGGAAACTGTTTACTATACGTGCGGTTGCAACTACTATAAGTTCGGCTCCCCAACAGTTGAAATGTAATTCAACTCCTTCAACACAAACTACTCCAAATTGGCATCCATACGTGGAGCTAATAAAATACTTCTTCGTTGTTTTTGATCGGGAGTCAGTTTATGTGGAATCCATCAACAACAAAGTTTTCTCATGTCTTAGTGTTGATGTAAAATGTTTTGGATTTAACTCATACTAATGCGCAATAATCGCCCGAATAAATTCATAAGATGTCCGTCGACCTTCTTCAAGCATTGCTCGAATAGCAACAATATTTTCATCAGTGACAGTAGTTTTTGGGCGTAGTTCCCGAAATTCATCACAAAAAAAATATCTCTTGAATTCGCTGTACCAATTATAAGTTTAGTTGTTGCCTTAGATAGGACTTTTTCGCCAAATGCGTTTTTAAGCCGATCTCTATATTGTTTAGGCGTTAATGACGATTTAAAATCGCAAAAAATCATAGCCCGGAAATGTTCTCTTGACAAATTCATTTTTGGGTGAACGCAAAACCTTTAAATGCTGGTAATTAAAAATCATAAAGCAAACCGAAAAAACTATAGAACAATTAGCTTCCAAAACATTATAAAGTAGCTGTCAAATATAAATTACTTTGTTTGGGTTCAAAAGACACTATTCTAAAACATGCCAAGGTTTAAGTAACTGAAGTTCTTCTATACGTCATTACAAACACGTCTACCAATAATAAGGCTGCAAGAGGCAAGTTTGCCTGGAGTGTGAAGAAGGTTGCACTTTCCATGTTCCGGTGGTCCTTTGGCGTTGCTAAAGACTAGGTTAAAAAGTAAAACACAGTCGCAGATTCCTGTTAGATCGTATCTAGCAGAGAGACAGCCGTCAAGAACTCGTATGTTTAAATACTCCAGGAGTATGCTAATCTCTTGCTTTAGACAACACTGACGTAAGCGGGTGTCAGTATGATTTGCATACTCCACCCAAGTGTCGAACTTTCCATGAACTTGAGGTGATCATTTCCCCTGAAAATCATACCAACCCCTACTAATATAAGTATCCGGGAAAGACGTTTTCATGGTGTTATTTAAAAAAAAAGTCGTTCTGAGTATCTCAAACTTTATGAAGTTAGATTTTCTTTTACAATAAAGCTATAACCATTATAACCTATTCCCACGCTATGGAAACACAATTATCCATACTCTGATAAAACCTAATAATTGAGAATAAAGAAATACAAAATTAAGGGTGCCTAAACTGGGAGGAGAAAAAGAAGAAAAGCATATATACTAAAATTACATTTGATGGGCCTCGCAGAACGCATAAATGAGGACAAGGAAATAACAGGGTCGGGAGGGGAGAATGAAAATAGCTGGCAAGCCGAGAGAGGAAAGGAAAAAGCAACAACACAATATGGTATTTTAATCAAAATCGTTAGAGCCATTTTTGAGAAAATCAAACTTTTTCGAAAAAATTGTCAATCTATATGGTTATTTTGGGAAAGAGAGGGTATCTTGAAGATCTTCGTGTTGCATCCTTGGAAAATTATTCACTTAAATACCAAGTTTGGTTTATAACCGACTTCTCGTCCGTGCGCGCGCACCTTTATGTAAAGATTTATTTCTGGTTAAACCTCGACATGGAACTTTTGGCTGGAATACAATACTTCCTCTACTTACTATACTAGCGGAGAAAGTAAAAGATACTTCTGATGTATTATAGTCACATTACCTTCTCTACCCTCTATCGCTTACTACTGGGTATAGAAATTATTCTTAGTAAAGCTTATTTTTCTATCTACTACATTTTAACCCAAACAAACCTTTACAGAAATAGCTACATTACATATTTCGTTATAGATACAAAATGTTTAACAACTGAACGCTATATGCTGGCCTTAAAATTCCATACTGTTTCCATGACACCGCGAGAAACAGCTGAAAATGGATGGGACTTAAAAAGAATGACTAGTGAGCAATTCTAAACCTTTAATAACGGATTCTCAGAAATAACTGATGCTACAAAAAAGTTATTTGAAATAAATTGTTTGTTTTAAAGAGATCTACATTTTTTTGTGTAGTAGGTACGTTTTCGTTTACCTGTTATACACAATTATGCAAATTTCCTTCCGAGTGAAGAGGACTTCAAAGGCTATTCCCAGAAAATTTAAGATACACATTTCGTTTTTCATGGAAATGGCTGAGGGATTTGTGACTGAGGGATTTTCTTAATAATCTTTATGTTGCATCCTTGGAAGATGCTGAACTTGTATACCAAGTTTGGTTTTCAACTGTCTTTTCGTGTTCAAAGACAAACACACTCATGCTTTGGGGGGGGGGGTCCAGGGGCGACTGAAAACGTTCATTTTCAGTGATAATTTAAAAATGGTGAATTAAGAAAGTATGTTACCTTCGTTAATAAACATTTAACGTTTGCGGGGCAGGGTTTTTAATTTTAATTTTACGGGCCCATCCCGTACTAACCTTCTGAATAGCAAAATTGGCAACATTAAGGGTACAGACACAACTCAATCTAGTAATTCAGAGTCAAAATTATACATTTGCAGAGAAGTAATAATTGAGGAAGCACAAAATCTCTCTTTTACTTCTAATTAGGTAATGCTATGGCATCTAAATTACTGTGAAAGCCCCCGAGCTTGCATGCAGCAATGTCGTTTCCGCTTCAAGCTTTTTCACTAATTTAAAAAAAAAGAGTCGCAGCCATCGCCCCATTTCGGTTATTTCCCCCTCTGATGCCTTGCAGATGTTAATTTCCTAATGTCGTGTGTTACTCGACATACCGCAGTACCTAGCTCGGATACAACAGACGAAGTTCTGTGTCACCACATACACGCCAAACTTAACTCTGTAACGTGGTAACGGAACGAGATAATTATATGACAAGGAAATGAGATAGATGCTCCGTTCCCTCTTACATCGTATTATGTATGCCCTGAATACGACACTCCGCCACCTTAATCAAACTTACTTCCTGCTAAGTACCAAAATGTATACAAAAAAGATCTCATGTGCGACATTCACATGTGTACTTCAGTTTAATCGAGATACACCAGTGGAGAAAAAACTACGTTACCTCATCTCGTTATAGATACAAGGAGAACAACGATAGTGAAATGTTTAAAGACTGGCCTTAAAATTCCATACTGTATCCAAGACATCACGACAAACAACTGAAAATCTACACTTAAAAAGAATGACAAATTATTGAACAATTTGAACTATTAAATACGGATATCTCGGTAATGCATTATGCCAAAAGAAGTTGAGATAAATTGTGTGTTTTAAGAGATATACACTGCCGTTTGTGAAAATTGTAACATCAAGAAGGAAACGCATACCACAGGTTAGGTACATGACAAGTAACAAATGATAAACCTTTCAAATCTATACATGTCCATTGAGCCCTAATATTCAGAATTGATGTGGCGCTGCAATTAGAGCTGCTATACGCCGTGGCATTGAATCAAAAAGGTTCTGAATAAGTTCCTGAGGGATTTCCCTCCACGCAGTTTGTATTCGAGCCCACAAGTCCGTGACACTGGTTACTGGAGGATCGTGACGCATCAACCATATCCAGACATGTTCGATGGGCGACATGTCAGGCGAACGTGCAGGCCAGGGAAACAATGGTACCCGTCGCTCTTCGAAGAAGGCTTGTACATTCCTCGCAATATGTGGCCGGGCATTGTCCTGTTGAAATGTGGCCTGTGGAGATGCCTGAAGCAGGGGGAGTACCTCAGGCTCTACAACCACCGTTAGCTGCTGTTGCTGTTCAGAGTGCCCTCAATTCGTAGGAGACAAGATAGCTTGTTGTAACCAATGGCACCCCAAACCATCACACCTGGTTTTTTTCCGCTATGCCGGTCAACCCTCCAGGTTGCGTTCACCAGGTACCGTCGGACACGTATGCGGCCAACACAATGGCCAATGGAAGCCGACGTAATGGCATGCATGCAACCAGTCCAACCTGCAGCAGACGGCGACGAACCGTTGAAGCAGACAAGTTCACACCGGTTGCAGTGCTCCAGCGTCGAGCCAACACTGTGGATGAAGCTGTACGGTCCGTTATGGCCATGCGGACAAGATGACGGTCATCCTGTGCTGTGGTCCAGTACCCGCTCTTCGCTGCGTACGACCTTCATCTATCCACTGCTTCCACACAGCATCACTGTCGTAGCAGCATGCCCTGTATGAGCCGAAATGTCTCGGTATGACAAACCTGCTTCCCGGAGACCAATCATTCTGCCCCGTTCGAACTCACTCACATGACTATATGGTTCCCTTTGACGTCGACGAGGCATACTGGCATCCACTTTATTGTTTCCAACTTGTTTGACAGCTCTGCACTGACTACACTGGGCGCAACACTGACCGAGAGGGCTCTGCTCGGCCTACGTGTACCTCATCTCTCTGCAAACCTAATCACTTATTGCTTCTACACTTCCACCAAGTTTGGAGTTATTCGGGAAACTCTTTCTTGGTGCTGCAATTTTCACAAACGGCAGTGTAAAGTTTTTTGTGCAGTACGTGTTCGTCTGGGAGCAGAACGGGACTTAGCACGTCGACCTACGAAGCTCTTTTGTACCTAAGCCCCTGACGGGACGCCCCCGGAAGGAAGGGATAAGCTGACGGCGGCCAGACCAGGAGGAGCGACGGAGAAGAGAGCAGGTTTCCTTCTTTTTCAAGATTGAAACTCCCCGAATGGCAGCTGACACAACTGGCTCCTCACCCCCCTGCAAGCTTGCACATCCCAATGGGTCGCCCGAGACTCGGAGACCGCCTCCATTCCTTTTCTCTTGCCATGCAACACCGAGGCTCCCGCCGACACTTTCAACCCTGAAACAGACCAGCATTCGCCTAGCGATTTGAGAGTGTAACCCATGACCTCCCGAATGCGGGCTATAGACG
This sequence comes from Deroplatys truncata, assembly GCA_030765065.1. Classification (NCBI taxonomy): domain Eukaryota; kingdom Metazoa; phylum Arthropoda; class Insecta; order Mantodea; family Mantidae; genus Deroplatys; species Deroplatys truncata. The sequence goes on from CM060987.1 coordinate 14,816,585, forward strand.
CTATCGCCTGGGCCATCCTCTCGGTGTCTGTCGGTTAAAGTTTACCAGTTATACAAAATTACTTCCGAATGAAGAGGTCTTCGCAGATTATTCCCAGAAAATTCAAGATATTACATTTTATATGTCCTGTAAATATCTTTAATATACGGTACTTTAATGAAAACCGTTACAGCCATTTTTGAAAAAATCAAAATTCTTTTAAGAAATCTTCCATGTAAAGGGTAGTTGAGGGTGGGGGATTTTCTTCAAAATCTTCGTTTCGCATCCTTGGAGGATAAGTATAAATAGATAAATGATATCGTGGCGCTACAGCCCATGAAGTTCCTAGATCTGACAACCCGACTGCCGGCCTCACGCCCACGCACTCACGACTGAGGTGGGTGATTATCCAACCTATATGTGGAGGTGATATGGACAGCATCACGCATCCCCTAGCCAGAATGTTGGCCTCCGTGGCCGGAATTGCTGCCTATCGCAGCTCCTCATTTTCCTCACAATGCTGAGTAGGTACCGGTGCCATCTGGGAGTCTTCTAGACACGAAGAATTTCAACGAAATATCTCCCACCCTAATTAAACTTTACATGGAAAATTTTTTGAAATTTTTTATTTTTAAAAATGGCTTTAACAATTTTTATTAAAATAGAATATATTTACGATATTTACATGACAAATAAAATATATATCTCGAATTTTCAGGAAATAGCCAAAGAAGTCATCCTCATTCAGAGGGAATTTTGTATAATCATGTACAGCTGGTAAACGTTAAGCGATAGACGAAAAAGCGTACCATACAAAAAATGTGGACCTCTTTAAAACACACAATTTACCTCAAATAAGTTTCTCTGTAGCATAAAACATTTTAGACATATCCGTTATTAAAGGTGCGAATTGTTCAATACTTGTCATTCTTTTAAAGTCTCGTGGATTTTGAGTTGTTTCTCGCGATGTCATGGAAACAGTATGGAATTTTAAGGCCAGCATATAGCGTCCAGTTGTTAAACATTTGACTATCGCTGTTCTCTTTGTATCTATAACGAAATGTGTAATGTAGCTTTTTTTTCTTTCCCTACTACGTAGAGAAAGTAGGGGAAGTATTGTATACCACCCAAAAATTCGATACCAAGATTTCACCGGAAATACATGTTTTGAGACCCCCTGAATCCAAGAAAAGCATTTTTGAAAACATGTCCGTGTGTGTGTCTATGAACAGCATAACTCAAAAACGAACAGTCGGATAAACACCAAACTTGGTATTTAGGTTCAGTATCTTCCAGAGATGCGACACGAAGGTTTTCAAGAAAATCCTCCCATCCCAGATTACCCTTTACATGGAACATTTTTCGAACATTTTAATTTTCTCAAAAATGACTAACGATTTTGATTAAAATACTATATGTTTAAAATATTTTCTGACAAATAAAATGTATATTTTGAATTTTCTGGGAATGTTCTTCTTCATTGTGAACGACTTTTGCATAACTGGTAAACCATAAGAGATAGACAAAATTTTACTACACAAAAAATGTAGATCGCGTTAAAATACACAATTTATATCCTATACATTTTTTTGTTGAGCGAACCATTTTCGAGATAATCTGGGGTGAGGGGATTTTTTTGAAAACCTTCGTGTCGCATCTCTGGAAGATACTGAACCTAAATACCAAGTTTGGTGTGTATCCGACTGTTCGTTTCTGAGTTATGCTGTTCACAGACACACACACACACGGACATGTTTCCAAGAATGCTTTTTTTTTGATTCAGGGAGTCTCAAAGCATGTATTTCAGGTGAAATCTCGGTATCGAACTTTTGGGTGGAATGCAATACTTCCCCTATCTACTATAAGTAGTAGAGAAAGTAAAAACTGTATGTTTGTTCAATATATACAGTTTCTAAGCATTATTATAATCTGTGTATAGGCTGCAAATACGAGCCCCTGACTACCATTCAGTTGTATGAAACCTCACATCAATGTTTTTTCTATTTCCGAAGTATTTGTTTTACTCTATTTTATTTTACGTCACCTCAACTCCTTGGTGATATCGCGACGGATCTGGTGGATAACTCTTAGAACGATATGTGATGGACAGTTAACCTTCTAGGTCTCATTCTTGTAACCACCGCTTCATGCCTTGCAGATAGCATTAGGGTGCTGTCCAGTCCATCCTCCGCCCCCATATAAAGCCGGACAGTTAGCCTTCTAGATCTCATCCCTGTAACCACCGCTTCATGCCTTGCAGATAGCATTAGGGTGCTGTCCAGTCCAACCTCCGCCCCCATATAAAGCCTGACAGCTAGCCTTCTAGATCTCATCCCTGTAACCACCGCTTCATGCCTTGCAGATAGCATTAGGGTGCTGTCCAGTCTAACCGCCGCCTCTACACAAAAAGGTGGAGAGTTAGCCTTCTAGGTCTCATCCCTGGAAATGCCATCTTGCTTCGACACGTGCCCACAGAGACCTCCAGCGCATGACAGCCGGATCTTCTGCTTCGTGCCGTGCAGATGGCGTTAGGGTGCCGTCCAGTCTAACTGACTACATTATCTGAAGATAGATGGCATAGCACTCGGCATTACCACTGATTTTTTATTTTACTATTGTTTTAGGCTTAACATGGAACTTTGGGTTATAGTATTACATATCCAATCTGTTTATTACTTTGGCGACGGAAGTAAACCACGAAAAAACCTCAGACAGAATGGTCTGGCCCACGGGATTTGAACCCAGGATCTCCCGAATGCGTGGCAACAGACTTTACCGCCTGAGCCATTCCGCTCGGTTCCGAAGTATTTGTGGTGCAAGTTTTATGTGATTTACCTTGTATATAAGCTTTTAATAAGTACTATATAGTGATACAAGAATACATAGTATAATCTACCACAAAATTGTTTGCTTCTGCACGTAAATTGCTGTTTCAGTGTGCTCCAGTTTTTGGACAACCCTCCGTCTGATTGTCCTTAGTTAATAGCATCCTTGCAACGAAAGATGAACGATGGTGATTGGTCGATTCTGAGGCATTGTTACAGTTATTGGTCAGTACCAAATACGCGCCGAACCGCCACAGTCACACTAAACTGTATTCACTCTTAGGTTGATCCGCGTCAAAACGAACCCCAGGTAACCAGTGCACTGTTATAATGTATCCTTCCGCCATTCGCACTAGAAATACTGTCACACTTTCAGACCATGTACGGTTACTAGCATATTCTGTTTAGGGTGAAATATGATAAGATTGATAGTTGCAACAAAATAAACGTTTGCACATATAATAATATTTAATTCTAAAATAAATGAGCGAAAAATAAAGTAACAGGTATGCGATAACTTAATTTATTCGCTCTCTGGAAGCGGCACTTTATTAACTGTTGGCGCCTCAGTTTAAAAAAGAAATTGTGCACTGTTAATCGAATTGCATTCTGCTTAAGATCACTATATTGTTGCATCGCGTATTTCATATGCTTTTCTCGTTTCAGATTTTTCTGCACAAGCACTGTTTATACTTGTACTCGAAACACCAGTGAACTCAGAAGTTAATTTCACCATTTCTTTCGTGGAAAGTGTTGGATATTTCTCACATAACTTATAATAAAGATTCAACACTATTGTTTTCTCACCACTAGTCAATGGTTTGCGCGGCTAATGCTTTACGCAATTCAACAAAAGAGCGAATTCACTGTCCTCCATGATACTAAACACAACTGCTGGTTTCTGGCTGTAAACAATATTCTGCGCCTACTTGGATGTCAGGTGACTCATACGAATTGCATCATGGGACTTGTAGCTCTGTTTTACGGTATAAATCAGCGTTAAATAAAACCTTAGGTATTTGTATAGAATATTATACTATTTAAGGATAAATTCATTCTAAAATTCAGAGATTAGCATGGAACTACTTTCCTGGGCGCATTACTGCCGTGATGCAACACGGTGCACTGACTACGTGGGTTTGTTTTGCCGCGGATCAACTTAAGAGTGAATATAGTGTAGTATAGTCTCTCCTGATATTTGCTTACGTATGAACTTTTCAGCAGTGCAGGTAACCTAAGCGCAGAAAAGCTTGGGGTTGCCTGGAGTGTATTTGAATCATAAACAATGGAATGTCTTGGGAGTGTCGCTTTATTTGTGTCGGGTATAGTCTGCTCCAAAAATGTAGGGCACGAAACAAGAGCACAAAAGCGAAACTTGGTAACGTTGACATCAAGGGGGTTTTCTTTTAAGAGAGACGCGGGCGGCGGAGTGTGGGATGAAGAGAAAAGTTTTTAAACTCTGCAGCAGTTACAGTGGGACGCTTTTACCGTTATGAAAGTTTCGCTGTAAATGCTCCTTTGAGTGTTGAGTCCATTTTTTTCGCATATGTCATGCTGCATCCAAAATAAGAAGAAACTACTCCCCGGCACAAAGGGTTTACTTGATGGAGTACATAATGGTTTCGAAATTTCTTCTCTTCCCCGAGAATGTAATGCACTGGCACACAATGTCCCCTCTTCAGATACTGAAACACCAATTTCATGCTCAAAACTTTTCCTCTCCATGTTCTATTTCCATACAGGAAATGGGCTTTGTCTATAACCCGCTTGTGGAACAAAAATTAGACGCCGCATCTCTCTTCACAGTTTTCACATTAATTCCCTAGAAAATTAGTATTTCCAAACTGACGTTAGGATAAACCGTCGTCTACTTTATCATGAGAGTTTAGTGCCTAAAATCAAAACACTCAAACCAGGCTGAAGCAGTATTTTTAACACTTAAGTGATTTCAGTCTAATTATATAATATATAAATTCAATAACAGCCGCCTTAAAGCAATATGTGTATGTAACAATACATAAAAAGTGTATACTACAGTCATTGTATACGTTTATATTATTGTATTCATGTGCAATAATGTTATGTGAACATATTACGTAATTTAATAATGTAGGAGCTGTGAGAATAATAAGTTAAAAGTTGCTAACAATGAGGTAACCTTGAGTCAATAATGAGTAAGACAGTTTAACATTTAGTACTTGTGATTCTTGGAGTGACAATAATGTAATTTTAGTGACAGTTTATAAAATAGCCAATCAACAACCAGAAAAAAGCTTTAGTTGAATGAAGGTATTCTATTGGATTAGAATTAGCCAATCAGAACCTGAAAAGGAGAAAATTTTACAAATTTAGAGTTCATTTGCCTGCAGACAGCGCTACCAACCAGACGCAAAAAGTGTCCTCAAGGAATATAAAACGTATTCGTTTGAGACGAAAAATAAGTTTACGTGTTAAAAAGTGCAAGTAATTAATAACAAGAATCTCACAGCGAGGTGTTACTTAAATTGTATCAAGCATTAATAAAAGGAGTGAAGTAAAATTATAATCTGTGTAAGCCTACATTCTTGTCGTATCACAGCCCTGCCAAGATATCCATGTCTCTAAAATAAATACTGACGCAGCCGAGGCAAACATAAAAATTAAATATTTAAAGAAACAGTTTAATTACAAACTTAATATAATGGGTGTAAAACTATTCTTGAATAACTTTATCTCTCTATCTACTTTATTTTAAGCCAATCAGATCTTTGCAGAAACAGCTAAATTACACCTTTCGTTATAGATACAAAGAGAAGAGCGATAGTCAAATGTTTAACAACTGGACGCTATATGCTGGCCTTAAAATTCCATACTGTTTCCATGACATCGCGAGAAACAGCTGAATGCCTATAGGCTTCAAAAGAAATACGAAGAGAAACCATTAATAACGGATATTTAGGAAATGGATAATACCAAATAAAATTATTGTTGTTATTACTTTCTCTACTACGTATAGTAGGTAGTGGAAGTATAGTATTCCACCCAGAAATTCGATACCGAGATTTCACCGGAAATACATGCTTTGTGATCTTCTGAATCCAAAAAAAGCATTTTTAGAAACATGTCCGTGTATGTGTGTCTGTGAACAGCATAAACCAGAAACGAACAATCGGATAAACACCAAACTTGGTATTTAGGTTCAGTATCTTCCAGAGATGCGACACGAAGGTTTTCAAGGAAATCCCCCATCCCAGATTACCCCTTACATGGAACATTTTTCGAAAATTTCAATTTTCGCACAAATGGCTCTAACGATTTTGATTAAAACATCATATGTTTAAGATATTTTCATGACAAATGAAATGTATATCTCGAATTTTCTGGGAATGTCTCCAAAAGTATTCTTTTGCATAACTGGTAAACCATAAGAGATACACAAAATTTTACTACACAAAAAATACACAGTTTATGTCATATATATTTTTTTGTTGAGTGAACCATTTTCGAGATATTGCTTGTTATTCCCTTAAATTTTCCAATTCTTATACTTTTCTCAAATGGAAATTCTTTATTCATTTTTTTTGTCCTGGACATGCAAAGAGATTGGAATACTCCACATAGCAACCAGCTCTTAAAATATTTGACTATCGCTTAAAGCCTACCATATTCCCCTTGCATCTACAAGAAAATTAGCAATAAGGTTAACATCTTGATTAACATGAAGCATATGGAGAATAAGCGTTTGTAAGAATAGTTGTACAAGAATAGAGAACGTCATGTGAGTGTAACACATCAGAATTTTTTTCTGTATTTATAGTCGCTTTGTCTACTAGATCATGTCGCGACCTATATCCATATATACGAGCACAATAATAATACATTGTATGCTTTATATCATGTAATACAATAATTGTAATACATTATTAAGTCTTGAACTCAGCTAGAACAGTATAATCTATTATACACTTTTATTTAAAGCGTTATATTTAAATCTTGTTATACAGTTTGATGCCTTTCAAGAAAAAAAATGTTTTTGAAATGAGTATGGTTGTTTAAAGCTAAAAATATATCTTCAGGGATGTTACGTCTTTTTCTCTCCATGGTATAACTTTAGTGATGAGGTGTTCGATAGTGATACGGTAATTGCAGGAGCATTTTCTTTGGTGAGTAAGAAGGAATGGGTTAGGCGTGAACGGCCTATTCGTAAACGTGATATAATCAGTTGAGCTTTTCTTTTTAGAGTCTGCAATGTGCAGGGTTTTGTGGAGCCTTTCCTAAACTATGTGGAGTATGTTTTAAAGGTCCAGTCTTGCTTCCATTTTACAATTGGTCTGCTAAAAATTAACTTTGCAGGGCACTGGCAGTTCTTCTACTGGAGGTAGCAAAGTTGTTTCTTTGGCTTCCCTATCTGCTTCTTCAGTTGGTGATATTCCACAGTGCGAATGAATCCACAAGAGGGTAATCCAGAAGGTCCCAGACGCTTTGAAATAAACGATTAACAAAATGCAAATATCAACGTTTATAATCTACATTTGAAAGGTAAACTCCTAAGCTATTTTTCTACATAATCGTCATTCAAATTGAGGCATTTATCATACCGTGGCACAAGTTCTTCAACACCCTCTCTGTAGAAATCCGCTGCCTGCGACTTCAACCACTGGTTTACACCGGCATGCAGTTCAGCGTCAGTATCAAAGCATCAATTTGTTGCGCCAAACTCCGTAAAATTTGGGGAAAATGTTCCGAAAGTTCTGTAATCGTGAAACGACGATTTTCAGGAATTTTTTCATTGATTTGCATTGACAGTTCATCACTCATAAGGCTAGGCCTACCACTGCGCTCCTCGTCGTGAACATTGGTACGGCCATTTTTAAAATCAATGCACCATTGTCTGACTCGGCTTTCACTCATTATTCCCTGCCCGTAAACATCACAAAGTTGGCGATAAATTTCAATTGGTTTGTTCCTTTTAGATAACCGCACTTCACAAGTGGCGGGATTTTCTATTGCAGCGCACATTTTAACAACTCACAGAGAGCACAGTAAGGAAGGCACAGTTCTCACGCTACCACAGCTGGATGCGTACTGAATGTAGGAACGTTCCGACACCAAGATGGCGGCTCTAGGCCAAAACTTCTGGGACTTTCTGGACTGCCCTCGTATTTGTAGTAATTTGGTTGTAAAGACTTTGGATATCTTGGATTAATGTTAAGGCAGTAGAGCGGTCTGAAGAGTACTTAGTGAATCAGTTAGAATTGCACTGTGCTGAGGTAATGTAAATCAAGGCTTGTTTAACAAACTTTGTTGTTTTAGTTCACCAATGGCACTGGGGATTAATTGATCTGTATCATTTTCCCTCTGGCTTCCCAATATAAAGTCTGTACGTTATCACTTTTAAGGCCTTTGCATTTGGCGAAATGTTGTTTGTTCAGGATGACATTTTCTTCACAGAGATGGTACTTCGGTGTAGGTAGGCATTGTATCTTGTAGAGGTGTTCTGCGAGGCAATCGTGGCCAGTTGCCATCCTAAATAAGGCTACTGTAGTCTTCCTTGGCATTCTTTGTATATCAACTCTATCTTTAATATTCTTATAATCTTTATCTTTTAATTTATCTTCTTCATCAAATCTCTGCTGTCTTTTAAAATGTTGTTTAATGTTATTTAATTGTTTATTTATTTCTATTTGTCCTATAGGTTTTGTTTGTTGTATTGCACCTTTCTTTGCTAATTGATACGCATGTTCATTGCCCAAAAGTCCGACATGAGCTGGAATCCATTGTAGAGTGACATGATTTCTAGTTTCAACTGCAAAACTGTTTCAACTAGTTTCAACTGTTTGACAAAAGTTATTTCAAACAAATTGTGTGTGTTATATTGCTTCCGAATGAAGAGGGCTTCACAGGCTATCCCCAGAAAATTCAAAATATGCATTTTATTTGTCATGTAAATATCTTTAATATATGGTATTTTGATGGAAATCGTTAGTCACTTTTTAAAAGGACAATAATTCCGAAAAAGTTCCACGAAAAGTGTAGTTCCCATTTTTGGAAGATGCTCTACCTAAATACCAAGTTAGGTATTTATCCGACCTTTCGTTTTTGAGCTATGTTGTTCACAAACACACACACAGACCGTTTTCTAAAAGCGCTTCTTTGTTTTGATTTGAGGGCCTCAAAACATGTATTTCCAGAAATCTGCATGTTAAAGTTAATATACGTAGTAGGGAACGTAAAAATCATACACAACACAGATGTCCCCAATAAACTTTCACCCCTATGTACATCACGAACACAAAGCAGCGACTGAAGCACAGCTGATAAAGATAATCTTGAACGCGTCAGCCGGTGCGTGGCCTCCCTTAATACGTACACGCTGTAGTATTTAGCGATATTTCCGCCTGATTATACGTACACAAAAAGGAACTCTTTAATAATTACAATTTAGGAATTATTGATATTTAATTAAACTGCAATTTGATAATTTTCCGTAATTTTAAAGCAATATGATTCAAATCTGCATCAATCGAAAGCCCTTCTGAAGCTATAAATTAGTTTTAAGTTTCAATACTGTTGTCAAATACATAAAGGCGTAATTGCCTAAAAAAACTGCAAGATTTAGGCAAAATAAGAGGAGCTTCGTTTCGGACTGTCCATTATGTTTTCCTAGCGTGGGGCCATAAAATTTGAGAGCTTCTTTTGTACTTTGTGGGGACGAGGCAAGTTTTAAGAGTAAACAGACGCTATAAAGCATCGGACTTTTCTTACAGTTAGGAATTGAATTTTCAACCAGGGAACCAATAAACGTATTAGAACTAATGGAAAGATAGGAAGACGCAGTGACATGTACAAAATTTGGAGGCGAGCAGTGGCTGATATATGTGAACGCGAGCGTGGATTTAGAACAGTTTGTCATATTCTTCGTTAAGGTAAAACGTAGCACTCCGGGTCAGAAAAGGACGCTAAGTTCCGAAATTTGCTAACTGCCGCGCAATTATGCAATTATAAAGTGATGTAGGGGAAATAGTTATATAATGTGCTAACGGTATTCTTCGGTATAGTTATATCCAAGCTCATAAACGACTTAATGTTAGTCAAGTGACTATTTCAAGTTCGCGCGAATTTAAAGAACAGCGATAGAACACCGAGATATTAAATAACTAGCCGGAGTAAACTTTAGTGCTCCAAGAGACAATAGCGGGAAGACAGTGCTAAAAGAATCACACGTGTTAGGAAATGTCTTGCAGGATTTCTAGTATAAAGAGTGAGGAAAGTGAAAACAGTGTTTCTTTCAAGACAATATCCTGGTGTCACCACTCCCGCAATCCTACCCTGACAATAACTGTAGGGAGTTTCAGGCCGATCCGCCGACAATTGACCATGAGATCGACGATATATGCTTCCTGACTGACATCGGCGATTTCAAGTCCTGAAGACTACACATAGAACGACGCGGGTAAGTAGCGGGAAAAACGCTACAAGTAGAAACAATCTTATGTGTTACACTCACATGACTTTCTCTACTCTTGTACAAACTATTTTTACAAACTCTTATTCTCCATCTATTTCATATTAATCGAGATAAACATTTGCAGAAACGAACTTTTGACATGCTAAGAGAATTACATTTTACACATAGCGACCAGTTCTAAAAATATTTGTTTTGTATTTGCAAGGGCAATATAGAAATACAGTAGCCTTTAAGCATAGACATATCTCTTAATAGCTGGTTGCTAGGTGCAGCACCATTCTCTTTGCCTCAGATTAATACTCTTTGCACATCCAAGACAAAAAAATGAATAACGAATTCCCATTTGAGAAAATAAGTATTGAAACATTTAAGGGAATAACAAGCAATATCTCGAAAATGGTTCACTCAACAAAAACGTGTACATGACATAAATTGTGTATTTTAATGCAATCTGCATTTTTTGTAGTAAAATTTTGACTATTTCTTATGGTTTACCAGTTATGCAAAAGTCGTTCTCAATGAAGAATACTTTGGAGACATTCCCAGAAAATTCAAGATATACATTTTATTTGTCATGAAAATATCTTAAACATATGATATTTTAATCAAAATCGTTAGCCAGTTTTGAGAAAATTAACATTTTCTAAAAATGTTCCATGTAATGAGTAATCTGGGGTGGGGGGATTTTCTTGAAAACCTTCGTGTCGCATCTCTGGAAGATACTGAACCTAAATACCAAGTTTGGTATGCTGAGTTATGGTGTTCATAGACACAAACACGGACATGTTTCCAAAAATGCTTTTTTTGGATTCAGGGGGTCTCAAAACATATATTTCCGGTGAAATCTCGGTATCGAATTTTTGAGTGGAATACAATACTACCCCTACTTACTATAAGTAGTAGAGAAAGCTATGGTAAGAACGTATATTTTAATAAAAATAAATATTCAAGGGAATTTTGAAACCGTAAACATATTTTAGCTGTATTTTTGTAAACTAAGGTGTTACGTTACTCATGTGAATTACGCCCATGAATTTTATTTTGTTGAAGGCTGTTAGTCCGATTACAAGGGAGGGAGTATTATAAACATTTAACAGAGAAGTTGAGCGCGACAAGAGCCTGTTCTCATTAATCCCTCGCCTTTATCTGAGCGAGATAATAAACAGACAATGAAATAGCATAATACCGTAGGGAGTCATTTGTACTTCAATAAATATTCTCACATTCCCTAGCAAGCAATATCTAAATTACTCCGTTACCATAAGTGCACTCGCTCTTTTCATAGCTTCTCTGCTGGCATCTGAGACATATTAAAACCCCTCAAGGGAAATTTGGGGAACATAAAGGCTGCGGTTTAACATCAGATACAAGCTTTCTAACAGTTTCTCCCGACACTTTGAGAGTGAACGTAGCCCTTCTAGGCATTAATTTCCTTTGAAACATTCACCATCTTTTGTAAAATGGCTCTTCACTCTCTGAGCTTTCCTTTCCTTTTTTTGAGCTAGTGTTATGAGCTAGAGGCGCATGGATTTATCGCTGCAGGCGAATGTCATTCTCTGTCTGTGTATTTTGTATGTTATTTAATTGCTGGGAATAAAATATGTAGAATCGAGTGCATTGAATCGTGCCGATGAAACACGCAGTGGTTTATGTTGGCAAGCAAATACTAATTCACCTGTACCACGCCCCTTACCTATACTTAAACCAAGCGAGATGACTCGGGCAATGTCTGCAGCCCGCAATCGGTTCTCGAGGTCGGGGGTTCAAACCTCAGGCCTGACAAAGAGACCTCTGAGCAAAATTCTCAGTGTTTCACGCCCAATATATAAGGGTCATTCAAATTAAACCCGGTCACTTGTGCAAAGTAACGGTAATGATTTTATTAACTCAAAAATAGCCGCCAAAACTGTTGGCACATTTATCCCATTGCGACACTAGCCGGTCGATTTCATCTTTGAAGAAGCTGTTAGTTACAGGCCTGGATCCATTCATACATTTTGTCGTCCGTTGTGAATTGATGTCCGCGAATACCTTGTTTTAGAGGTCCAAAAACATGAAAGATCTGGACTGTACGGTGGGTGTTCCAGCGTTTCCCATCAAAATTGCTGCAATGGACAACATGCCTGGGCGTTTCGACTTGATGGCTCGTCTAAGGTTCTGTAACGTGGCTTGATAACGCGGCATTGATGGTGGTTCCCCGTTCCAGGAACACGACAAGCAGTGGACCCTTGTGGTCAAAAAAGGACATCATGACCTTACCAGAACTGGTGTGCACGGCCTTTGATTTCTTTGGAGGTGGTGAAGTCGCATGTTTCCACTGCTTGCTCTGACGCTTGCTTTCCGGTCCAAAATGGTGAGACCATGTTTCGTCACCAGTGACAATATGCGACAGAAAGCTGTATTCCTGCTCATGATAACGTTACAGATGACTCAAAGACTGCACTGTTCGGCGGTCAGTTGCTGGGGAACCCACTGCGCACAAACTTTTCGAAATTTCAAGTGTTGACGCATTATGGTGTGAATGGTGCCCACGCTAATATTCAGTAACCGATAGATCTCGGTCCACGGTGATTCTGCGGTTGCCCAAGACTAAAGCATTCACTTCCACAATCATTTTAGATGTGATGACACGATGAGCCTGTCCAGGACGAGCATCGTCTTCCAGTAACTCGCGCCCCTCATTGCTCCATTCCACTACACTTGAATGACACAGACTACACTCACCGTACACAGCCTTCATCCGTCGATACATTTCACGGCCTCCAACTCCCAATCGAATCACTCCTCGTCGTTCCTGCTTACTCGCCTTCATGTTCAATAGTGGACGACAACTTGTGTGACCACCTTCTCTTCGGCGTGAGACCTCACTGTCGTTATGCAACGTCAAATAGATGGTGCCACCTTACATGTAATGCAAAGTTAGACGTACTGACCAGGTTTCATTTCAATGCCCCTCATAGAACGGGACGCTAAGAACCACAGCAGTTAAAGAGCGTCCATAAATAAAACTCAATTCAGCCCGCATTCGGGATGTCCTGAGTTTGATTCCCAATGACCACCCACTCTACCCATGGGGTTTTCGTGGTTTTCCCAAATGTCGCCGTGATGTATTCTACCACGATATCTCTTTTCCCATATTTCCTCTCATTTTCATCTTCATTTCAAGTTTGCATAGCGTTGGAAAGATTTCTCCCCGTGAACGCCAGAATGAGCTGTCGTCGTTAGGGTCGTCCTCTTGGAGGTCCTCGCCAAATGTGCGCGGGTGTTTAAACTGATAATATTAGTGACTTCTGCGCATTTCTGTGGACCTGGGACCTCCTATTGCTCCTTCATCTCATTCCTACCTCCCGGTGGGTGTAGCCTCAATAGATCAAAATGGTCGCAGTGCGCTAGGTGTCCCCCTCCGATAAACACATCCTACGCCCTACACTTAATATTTGTCCTACTCCCTCCCGAGCCTTAAACTGACCTGTGTTAATGTTTGAGTGCTAGACTTTTGACATTAAACCAATACGAGACGGACTCAACCAGCGGCTGATGCAGAGCATGTGTTTCAGCCATTCAGGTAAAATGCTTCCGTAATCTGTCCCTTTCACCGTTCACTTGCTCCTGATCTGTTTCCATAGGTTAATGTTTGAGTGCTAGACATTAGAGAGACTTCAACCAGGACTTGGCGTGTATCATCGTTGTAAAGCATGTCTTCTAACCATTCAGGTGAAATGTTTTGGTACGCCTTCCCTTTTACTGGTCACCTAGACCTGATCTGTGTTCATAGGTTAGTGTTTAAGTGCCAGACATTTGACATTAAAGCAACATGGGTTCAACCAGGGGCTGGTGCGCAAAGCATGTCATTGCAAATCATGTCTTCCAGCTATTCAAGTGAAATGTTACCGCTCACCTAGCCTGACCTGTGCTCACGGATTAATGCTTGAGTGCTAGGCTTTTGACGTTGAACTAATACAAGAAGGCTTCAACCAGGGGCTGATGTGGACCATCCTCGCGAAGCATGCTTGCAGCCATTCAGGTGAAACGTTTCGTACTCCTCCCCTTTCACCGCTCACCTAGAACTAACCTTTGTTAATAGGCTAATGTTTGAGTCCCAGAACTTTCACATTAAACCAATATGAGACGGACCCAACCAGGGGCTGGTTTGCACTAGGATATGACAAGCAGTTACTTTCGAGTATCTATTGTAATGATCGTAGTTAACGGTTACCATTAACGATTATGGTTTTTACTTTCACGTACATAGTACGTACAAAAAGGTATCGCATTCCACCCAAAAATTAAATAGCGATATTTCACTGGAAATGTATGTTTTGAGGCTCCCTGAATAAAATAAAGCAGTTTTAGAAAAATATCCAAGTGTGTGTGTGTGTGTCTGTGAACAGCATAACTCAAAAACTAAATGCCGGATAAATACCAAACTTAGCATTAACCTTCCAAGAATGCAACACGAGGATTTTCAAGAAAATCCCCCACTTCCAACTATCCTTTAATTCGAACATTTTTCTAAATTTTTTATTTTCTAAAAAATAGCTCCAACGATTTTGATTAAAATACCAAATATTAAAGATATTTACATGACTAATAAATGTATATATTAAATTTTCTGGTAATACCCTGTGAAGCCCTCTTCATTCGGAAGCAATTTTGTATCCATAGACGAAAACATTCTGTATAAAAATGTAGATCTCTTTAAAAACACAAATTATTCCCAGTATCTTTTTTTTTTGCCACCGACCATTTTCAAGATATCCGTTAATAATGGTTCGGGTTGTTTAGCACAAGTCTCTTGATTTTCAGTTGTTTGTCGCGATTTCATGGAAACAGTATGGAATTTTAAGGTCAGAATATAGCGTCCAGTTGTTAAACACTAATGAGCGACAGAGGATAAACAGTAACACGTCCGATTTTTACTTTGCAGATTAATGAACTATTTTCAAGCTGAATTTTCACTTTCTCTACTACGTATAGTAAGTAGGGGAAGTATTGCATTCCACCCAAAAATTCGATACCGAGATTTCAGCGGATATACATGTTTGAGACCCCCTGAATCCAAAAGAGTATTTTTGGAAACATGTTCGTGTGGTGTGTCTGTCTGTCTGTCTGTGAACAGCATATATCAGAAAGAAACAGTCGGATAAACACCAAACTTAGTATTTAGATTCAGTATATCCCGGAGATGTGACACGAAGGTTTTAAAGAATATCCCCCCACCACAGTTTACCCTTTACATGGAATATTTTTCGAAAATTTTAATTTTCTCAAAAATGGATCTAACGATTTTGATTAAAATATCATATATTTAAGATACTTTCAGGACAAATAAAATGTATATCTTGAATTTTCTGGGAATGTCTCCAAAAGTATTCTTCATTGTGAACGATGTTTGCATAACTGGTAAACCATAAGAGATACACAAAATTTTACTACACAAAAAATGTAGATCGCATTCAAATACACGATTTATGTCATATACATTTTTTTTGTTGAGTGAACCATTTTCAAGATATTGCTTGTTATTCCCTTAAATTTACCAATACTTGTACTTTTTCTCAAATGGGAATTCGTTATTCATTTTTTTTTTGTCCTGGTAATGCAAAGAGAATGGAATGCTCCACATAGCAACCAGTTCCTAAAACATTTGACTATCGCTTAAAGTCTAACAATTCCCCTTGCATCTACAAGAAAATTAGATTAACATCTCGATTAACATGAAGTATATGGAGAATAAGCGTTTGTAAAAATAGTTTGTACAAGTGTAGACAAAGTCATGTGAGTGTAACACATCAGATTTTTAGGTTTAGACGAAACGAGGTTGTAATGAAATAACCAGTGGTTTACATATTACATAGGTTGTGTATTAACTCTCGTACTTTATTTCCAAGTTCTAATCTCGGTATGTATGCTGTCTGGACGGGCATCAAAGATCAGACGACAACCCCGTGTGCTCTTATTGAAGGTTGTTCGCTACGGAAGGATTTGTGCAACTCGGCGGCAAGTTTTAATGGATATCCCGGCATAACATAGTGTAGGCGTGCTTGATACATCATTTGTTCACAAAAAAGAGGGACGCTAGCTGGTTTACACTGGAGGTGAAGGGGTCGTCTCTCATTACCCCGGTCGGTGGGGCTTGTACCAATAGAGAGAAGGAAAAGAATTGGTTTGTACTTTTCAACATCCCTTTGTGTTTTAACCCGTGAAAACACCGTGTTTTCTCCACAACCGCCCTTCGTAACAAATCCCTCTGAGGCCTGCCAGAGTGAACACACAACTTTTTGTGCCGTCCGTTCTTTATTTGAATTTAAGCTTTTTGTGTTCATGACTTTTTTTGTATGTTGACAATATCTCTGGTGGTTTCGGCTTTAATAGAATATATAACTGCCTCCCAGAGGTGGAGATTGCTACAGCTGAATGAGGTTAAACTATATTATTATTATTATTATTATTATTATTATTATTATTAATCACTTCCTATACATTTCAGGTTGTATAAAAATGTACATTTTTTCAAATAATCCTATTGTGGCATTACCCATTTCCAATATATACATTATGGGTACCTAGTAGGTATAGCAGATATCTACCAACCAAATTTCGGTACCTAGATTTCACCGAAAATACATGTTTTGAGGCCCCCTGAATCCAGAAAAAGCATTTTTAGAAATATGTCCGTGTGTGTGTCAACAAATGTCAAAAACAAAAATCAGGATAAATACCAAACTTGGTATTTAGTTTTAGTACCTTCCAAGGATGCGACACGAAGATTTTCAAGAGAATGCCCTCATCCCAAATTTCCCTTTATATGGAATGTTTTACAAAATGTTTGATTTTTAAAAGGTGGCTCTAAGAATTCAATTAAAATATCATGTATTCAAGATATTTACATGATAAAATAAAATGTATATTTTTAATTTTCTGGTTAATAGCCTGTGAAGTCCTGTTTATTCGGTGTCGTCCTCCGTGTTGTAGTGGTTACCATGCTAGCCTCTAGTTCCCGAGCTCGCGGGTTCAAACACGGCGGAGGGCATCAAAAAAAATCCCTAGCATGGCTTCCTTCGGAAGGGAAGTAAAGCCGGTGGTCCCGTGTCGTAGATTTACGGCACGTAAAAGAACCTCAAGCCTGATAAAGAGGCCTCTGAGCAAAATTATCGGTCTTTAACGCCCAATATAGAATGGGACGCTAAGAACCACAGTAGTTTAAGAGCGTCCATAAATAAAACTAAATTTAATTTAATTTAATTTCTGTTCATTCCGAAGGAATTTTGTATAATCTTAGCAATAGACGAAAGCGTAATACACTAAGATAAAGACCGTAGAGCCCTTTAAAGCACACAATTTATTTTAAATAATATTTTTTGTAGCCTCAGCTATTTCCGAGACATCCGTTATTAATTGTTCGATTTGTTGAATAACTTGTGATCATTTTAAGACCTGTTGATTTTCAGTTGTTTCTCGCGATTTCATGCAAATAATGTGGAATTTTAAGGCTAGTTATGTGAATCTAACGCATCAGAAAATATACATAGTTTGTTTAATGTCCTGGTAATTCATATCGGACGATGAATAAATGGAATGGGGTGAAGTGATGCACAAATGGGCCCCGGATCCCCAGAGAAAACTCAGGAAACAAAATCTTATCCGCGATGTCGCTCTAACCAACTTGGGACTTCTTGAATGCGAGGCAGACAGATTTTGGGAGCTGTAAAAATAATCTAATCTTACGCCGAGGATCGAACACGCTACTGCGCTCGGTTGAGGATAACTAAAGTTTTTAAAATGGGGTCCAAATATTCAAAAAAATCACGCCTGCGTGTTGCATAACTCATGGTTGCAAAAGTTCAAATCCTTTGCATTACCCGACATACCTCCACATAAAAGTAAAACAACTCGTAAAAAAATGATGACACGGTTCAATAATATCGGAAACAAAGCACTAACGCAACGCTCGCATAGCGTTTGTTTTAACGGAGAATGCTGCGGCGTCAAGGCAAGGCACGGTTTTGTGCGCATGTCGTTTGTTTCTACGAGTTTCTAATTTTTATGCTTGAAAAAAAAATTCTGTTTTAAAGCTGATTAAATAGGCTTTATAAAGCTTAGTATGAAATTAAAAATGCTGTGTAGCGTGAAGTGATGTTTTCTGCTATAAATTTTGTCCTCGAAAAGCTTAATTTGTATCGCTGCCAAATACAAACAAAGAGAGAACCAAGTAACCATAGCAATTAAATCGAGCTGCATCAACCCCCTTTCGTAACAAATCCCTCTGAGGCTTCCACGGCGAATACAAAGTTTTTCCCTTCGTCCTTTATTTGAATTTAAGCCTTTTGTATACGTGACATTTTTTTTTTTTTCATGTGTTGGCAATTCTGTGGAGCTGTCAGCGTTAATAGAATATTTAATAACCTACTGGAGGTAACGTACGATCCCTTTCGGGGTTTGCTTTGAGGACATTTGGGATGTTTTTTTTTTCTCTATAAATCTGTTAGTTGCATAATACCTGGAAAAAATCTAATGCATGACTTTCTCTACCCTCTAACGTTTATTAGTGGGTGTACAAATTACTCTTACGAAAGTTTATTTACCTATATATTTCGTTTTAATTGAAATAAACATTTGTATAAATAGCTACATTACACATTTCGTTATAGCTACAAAGAGAACAGCGACAGTCAAATGTTTAACAACTGGACGCTATATGCTGGCCTTAAAATTCCATACTGTTTCCATGACATCGCGAGAAACAACTGAATGTTGAAAGGACTTTAAAAGAATGTCTAAGTATTGAACAACTTGAATCAATAATGGATATCTCAGAAATGGCTTATGCCACAACAAAGGTTATTTGAAATCATTACCAGCTATATAGGGTGATTTATGAAGAACTGACACATTTATTTCTTTAATTGTTTCAAAACGACTTGTGCTAGTGACAACTTATTATACCTGGAATGCAGAGGAATTTTGGGAGCTTATTTACCTCTATAGTAAATGCTGAAAAGCCCTTCATCCTGCATAAGGCACAACTCAACACGTCGTTACTCGTTGGAGGACTCTGTTGTCAATAGCTTGAATCTCCTGTGTAATGTTGTGCTTCAGATCGTCCAATGTCTGGGGACGTGTGACATAAACCCTGTCTTTTAACAACCCCATACAAAGAAGTCCGGCAATATCAAACCCGGAGATCTCAGTGGCCACAGGTTCTTGGAAATTATCCGGTCGTCAAAGAAACTTGCAATTAGTGTCGTGGATTCATTTGATGTATGACATGTAGCGTCGTCCTGCTGAAAATATCCTTGACTCAGCTCTGCATCGTCTAGTTGTTCAGCAAACTCCATGAAATCCGTCGGTAATCTGCAGTGTTCGCATTGTTTTCAAAACCAAATTGGGCCTACTATTCTGTGTGCGGATATTGCACACCAAACTCTGATTTTAACCGGATGGATAGGTGCTTCATGAATAACATGTGGATTTTCGCTGGCCCAATAGTGTGAGTTATTTGAGTTCACATAGCCGGATAAATGGAACCATGCTTCATCTGTGAACCATGTGATGGACAATATGGCAGGATTTGCACAATGAACGCCTGAAACCAACGACAATAATTCAGTCGTCTATCCTTATCTGGTTCCTGTAACTGATAGACAACCGGAATCCTATACGGCTTTGGGCCTGCACTTTTCACAGCTCTCTGACACATTGAGTAGCTGTACCCTGTGTACTGCGACAAACGTCTTAATGATTTTATGGGTGACTGATCCAGTCGTGCTCGTACGTCAACAACAACCGTGGGAAGCCTAGATGAACGAGTTTTGCCTTTTTTACTCACTAGAGATCCAGTTGTTTCCAATTTGTATGCCAGTCCCAGTATTGTGTTTCTTTGGGGAGGATTCCAAACACTAAATTCCCTCTGAAATGTCCTTTGAGTAGCCGTATTTGAATTCGTAATCCAGTATTGCTTTACAAGGAAGAGTCGTTCATTTAATGTGTACTACATTTTCATGTTGACTAGAACAAAATCTCAAAAACAGTTGCCGACAATAAAACTAACAATTACGAATAGAATATGAACATCTGCGTATCTAGTGATAGGCAATCGAAACTCCAGAACATTCTGCTTAATTTGCTGCTAGATTGTGGCATTGAGTGAGTTTTGAATAGAATAATTAAAGAAAAAAACGTGTCAGTTCTTCATAAATCACCCTGTACAGGATTATAAAAAATTCCTTCCGAAAGAACAGGATTTCAAAGGGTGTCACCAGAGAATTCAAGATATACATTTTATTTGTCGTGTAAGTATCGTTGTGCCATGTTTTAGAAAATAAAAAAAATTATAAGAATCTTCCATTTAGAAGGTAGTTTGGGGTAGGGGTATCTCTTGAAAACCTTTGGAAGGCAGTCTACCTTAACACCAAGTTTGATGTTTA
Organism: Deroplatys truncata; assembly: GCA_030765065.1. Classification (NCBI taxonomy): domain Eukaryota; kingdom Metazoa; phylum Arthropoda; class Insecta; order Mantodea; family Mantidae; genus Deroplatys; species Deroplatys truncata. Next base: position 14,837,263 of record CM060987.1, read on the forward strand.
TCCCACTTTTCATTTTTGAGTTATGCTGTTCACATACACACATTCTTCTAAATTTTTTTATTCAGTAGTCCTCAAAACATGTATATCTAGCGAAAACTCAATATCGAGTTTGTTGGTAAATACCTTCTCTACTTACCATATACATGGTAGAGAAACTAGAAAAACGAGTAACCCTTTTGATTTGAGAAAATCATGAGCGTTTAAAATTCAAACCAGTAACAAGGAATATCTCAGAAATAGTTGGTTCTTGTAGGACGTACACTATGTGATCAAAATTATCCGAACACCCCCACAATCATACGTTTTTCATCTTAGGTGCATTGTGCTGGTACTCATTATCCGCGACCTCAGTAGTCATTAGACATCGTGAAACAGCAGAATGAGACGCTCCGTGGAACTCACGGACTTTGAACGTGGTGAGGTGATTTGGTGTCACTTGTGTCAGAAGTCGTACGCGAGATTTCCACACTCCTAAACATCCCTAGGTGCACTGTTTCTGATGTGATAGTGAAGTGGAAACGTGAAGGGACATGTACAGCACAAAAGCGTAAGGTCGACCTCGTCTGTTGACTGACAGAGACCGCTGACGTTTGAAGAGGGTCGTAAAGAGTAATAGGCAGACATCTACCCAAACCATCACACAGGAATTCCAAACTTCATCAGGATCCACTCCAAGTACTATAGCAGTTAGGCGTGAGGTGAGGAACATTGGATTACATGCTCCAACGGCTACTCATAAGCCACACATCAGGCAGGAAAATGCCAAACGACGTCTCGCTTGGTGTAAGGAGCGTCAACATTACACGATTGGACAGTGGAAAAACGTTGTGTGGAGTGACGAATCACGGTACACAATGTGGCGATGCGATGGCAGGGTGTGGGTATGGCGAATGCCCGGTGAACGTCATCTGCCAGCGTGTTTAGTGCCAACAGTGAAATTTGGAGGAGGTGGTGTTATGGTGTGGTTGTGTTTTTCCTCGAAGAAGCTTGCACCCCTTGTTGCTTTGTGTGATACGATCACAGCGTAGACCTGTATTGATATTTTAAGCACCTTCTTGCTTCCCACTGTTGAAGACCAATTCGAGGATGGCGATTGCATCTTTCAACACGATCGAACACCTGTTCATACTGCACGGGCTGTGGCGGAGTGGTTACAGGACAATAACATCCCTGTAATGGACTGGCCAGCACAGAGTCCTGACTTGAATCCTATAGAACATCTTTGGGATGTTTTGGAACGCCGACTTTGTGCCAGGCCTTACCGACCTACATCGATACCTCTCCTCAGTTCCGCACTCCGTGAAGAATGGGCTGCCATTCCCCAAGAAACCTTCCAGCACCTGATTGAGAGTATGCCTGCGAGAGTGAACGCTGTCATCAAGGTTGAGTGTGGGCCAACACAATATTGACTTCCAGCATTACCGATGGAGGGCGCCACGAACTAGTACATTGTTTCAGCCAGGTGTGCGGTTACCTCTGATCACGTAGTGTAGCTTGGGTAGGTTTAGGTTCTTCGAGACACAGCCAAACAGTATAGAACGCGTTTTGCGACGAGAGACAACAAAGCACTGTGTAGAACGCTTTCTGCTACGTCATATACAGCATAACTGCCAAACTGGACACACGCAATAGTTCTCATTCTCAGTTGTGCACGAGGCATGGAGTCGATGACAAGTGAGAGGGGTCGCCTTTATTTGTGATCGATGGTTACAAATTTGGACATCAGAAGGATCTGACGAACAATATTGCGCGTTGTGCGTGCTGCATGAAATCTTGTGTTTCATAAAGTTAAATGTTAAACATCTGATGTGTTACACTCACATGACTTTCTCTACTCTTGTACAAACTATTTATACAAACCCTTATTCTCCATCTATTTCACATTAATCGTTGACTATCGCTTAAGGCCTACTATGTTCCCCTTGTTTTATATTTGCAAGGGCAATATATAAATAGGCTTTAAGCCAAGACATATCTCTTAATAGCTGGTTGCTAGGTGCAATACCATTCCCTTTCCCACAGATTAATACTGTTTGCATATCAAAGACAAAAAAAAAATGAATAACGAATTCCCATTTGAGAAAATAAGTATTGAAAAATTTAAGGGAATAACAAGCAATATCTCGAAAATGGTTCACTCAACAAAAAAATGTATATGACATAAATTGTGTATTTTAACGCGATCTACATTTTTTGTGTAGTAAACTTTTGTCTATCTCTTATGGTTTACCAGTTATGCAAAAGTCATTCACAATAAAGAATACTTTTGGAGACATTCCCAGAAAATTCAAGATATACATTTTATTTACCATAAAAATATCTTAACCATATGATATTTTAAACAAATTCGTTAGAGCCATTTTTGAGAAAATTAAAATTTTCGAAAAATCTTTCATGTAAAGGGTACTCATGGGTGGGGGATTTTCTTGAAAACCTTCGTGTCGCATCTCTGGAAGATACTGAACCCAAATACCAAGTTTGGTGTTTATCCGACGGTTCGTTTCTGAGTTATGCTGTTCACAGACACACACAGACAGACACAGACACACACACGGACATGTTTCCAAAAATGTTTTTTTGGATTCAGGGGGTCTCAAAACATGTATTTCTGGTGAAATCTCGGTATCGAAATTTTGGGTGGAATACAATACTTCCCCTAGTTACTATACGTAGTAGAGAAAGTAAAAATGAATAACGAATTCCCATTTGAGAAAATAAGTATTGAAAAATTTAAGGGACCAACAAGCAATATCTCGAAAATGATTCACTCAACAAAAAAAAATGTATGACATAAATTGTGTATTTTAACGCGATCTATATTTTTTGTGTAGTAAAGTTTTGTATATCTCTTATAGTTTACCAGTTTACCAAAAGTCGTTCACAATGAAGAATACTTTTGGAGACATTCCTAGAAAATTCAAGATATACATTTTATTTGTCATGAAAATATCTTAAACATATGATATTTTAATCAAACTCGTTAGAGCCATTTTTGAGAAAATTAAAATTTTCCTAAAATGTTCCATGTAAAAGGTAATCTGGGGTGGAGGGATTTTGTTGAAAACCTTCGTGTCGCATCTCTGGAAGATACTGAACCTAAATACCAAGTTTGGTGCTTATCCGACTGTTCGTTTCTGAGTTATGCTGTTCACAGACACACACAGACAGACACACACGGACATGTTTCCAAAAATGCTTTTTTTGGATTCAGGGGATCTCAAAACATATATTTCCGACGAAATCTCGGTATTGAATTTTTGGGTGGAATACAATACTTCCCCTACTTAGACTACGTAGTAGAGAAAGTAAAAATAACTGCAAAGTCAAAACGTTTAAGTTCCCAAACAATGAAAATGGGAAGGAACAGTGGTTAAAAGCCATTAAAAGTGAGAACGTTAGCTAACCAGTATCTCGGAGGGAAGTGCACCATTATTTGCTTTAATATTACAAATCTATACGTATGTACAAACATAATCCAACATCCAATTACTCGTGTTTGCAGGAGCACTGTTTGTATAGTTTTTTGCGAGTAGTAGGTATCACAGTTCTAATGAATTTATATATGTTATAACACATTCGTTTTCATGCTTATTTCTTTCTTTAGCACGTACCTAGTAGGTACAGAAAGTATTACATTTCATCCAAAATACAATACCGAGATTTCACAGTCCATATGCGGATTTGAGGCCCCCTTAATCCAAATAAAGCATTTTTATAAAAATGCCTATGTGTCTGCATAACTCAAAAACGAAAAGTCCAATACATACCAGGCTTGGTATTTTTATGTTCAGTACCTTCCAAAGATGCAGCATGAAGATTTTCGAGAAAGTCCCTCTACCCAAAACTACACTTTATGTGGAACATTTTTCGAAAATATTCGATGTTGTAAAATGGCTGCAAATATGTTTATTAAAATAACATATATATTAAATATGGAATTAATTGTTGTTCCACACAAGCCGTGTGTTGGACAGGGGTGGAAAGGTAGAATCAGATGATTGAAAAATTCAATGCCATAGCCGGGATTTGAACCACGGATCTCCCGGTCTCGGTCCAGTTTCTCTAACCACTGAGCTACCATGGCAACATGCCGACACGACATTAAATTCTCCAACTGATTCCCATTTTTCCCGGTAAACCACAAGGAGATCTCAAGTTGTATTGAGAATGCCATACCCCAATGGCTTTATAGTTGCAACCACCATTAGGTCAATTACATTAAAGATGTTTACAAGACAAATAAAACTTACATCTTTAACTCTCTGGGAATAGCCTATCATGTCCTCTTCCTTCGGTAGGAATTTTGTATAAGTAGTAAGTGTTAGCGATAGACGAAAACGAACAACACAAAAATGTAGAGTTCGTTAAAGTACACAATTCTTTTTTTTACTTTCTCTACTACGTAAGGTAAGCAGGGGAAGTATTGAATTCCACTCAAAAATTCGATGCCGAGATTTCACCGGAAATACATGTTTTGTGACCCCTGAATCCAAAAAAAAGCATTTTTGGAAACATGTCCGTGTATGTGTCTGTCTGTGAACAGCATAACTCAGAAACGAACAGTTGGATAAACACCAAACTTGGTATTTAGGTTCAGTATCTTCCAAGGATGCGACACGAAGGTTTTCAACAAAATCCCCCCACCCCAGACTACCCTTTACATGGAACATATTTCGAAAATTTTAATTTTCTCAAAAATGGCTCTAACGATTTTGATTAAAATATCGTATGTTTAAGATATTTTATGACAAATAAAATGTATATCTTGAATTTCCTGGGAATGTCTCCAAAAGTATTCTTCATTGTGAACGACTTTTGTATAACTGGTAAACCATAAGACATAGAGAAAAGTTTACTACACAAAAAATGTAGGTCGCGTTAAAATACACAATTTATGTCATATACATTTTTGTTGTTGAGTGAACCATTTTCGAGATATTGCTTGTTATTCCCTTAAATTTTTCAATACTTATTTTCTCAAATGGGAATTCGTTATTCATTTTTTTTGTCTTCGATATGCAAAGAGTATTAATCTGTGGCAAAGAGAATGGTGCTGCACCTAGAAACCAGTTATTAAGAGATATGTATGTGCTTAAAGGCTACTGTATTTCCAAATTGCCTTTGTAAATATATATTCCCCTTACATCTACAAGAAAATGACCAATAAGATAGAGCCTGCAATTGTTTATCTCGATCAACATGAAGTAGATGGAGAATAAGCGTTTGTAAAAATAGTTTGTACAAGAGTAGAGAAAGTCATGTGAGTGTAACACATCAGATTTTTTCAGCCATTTCCGAGATATCCTTTATTAATCCTTCGGAATGTTCAATAGTTCATTCTTTTAATGTCCGTTCGATATTCACTTGTTTCTCGTGATTTCATGGAAACAGTATGGAACTTTAGGACCAGCATATAGCGTCCAGTTGTTAAACATTTGACTGTCGCTGTTCTCTTTGTATCTATAACGAAATGTGTAATGTAGTTATTTCTGCAAACGTTTATCACGATTAAAATAAAGGAGGTAACAAAATAAGCTTTGTAAAAACAATTTGTATGCCCGGTTATAAGCGATAGAAGGTGGAGAAAACCATTTTAATGCAACATATCAGAAATTTTAACTGTTGCATTACTCAAATTTACACTGTGACTTCACTAATAGGATCTAGTTCAATTTTCCCTGTTACTTCACTTTTTTTCGCTTCGTAGTGGCGTAATGAAATACGCACGACGTAGCCTCTTCTTCGCTCTGCTTTACTCGCTAGTCGAACACAAGACATCTCTAATCCCTCGCGGAAGAAGAGCTCACTCAATATCATAGTAGTTGTAAAAAACTCGCTCGGAGAACATCACTTTTTAAAGGTTCATTTCTGTAGCCCCATTTAACCGGGGGTATCGTTGCGCCATTTGATGGTATTTTTCCCTTGAACTTTTAGTTTAAATTCCTGTAGGTTTTCGTAGTTTACTTAACTACTTTCACTCTCACGTCCACACTTCCAGACTGTGGTGGGTAGGTAATACTCCTAGCTAAAGAAACATTCCCAACTCTCGACGGGAAAAGAAACCGAGACCAACTGTTAAGAAGTCAGTTTGCTGATCACTCGACCACGGAGGCAGCAACAGCCTGTTTTTTGCACCTAAACCGCACTCATTAACTCGCTGACTCCCGTGGCTTATACAGGAGTTGAAAGTTTTCACAGGACTTTCTAGAGTGTTCTGGAAACCGAAGGAAGGAAAACTTGTAGAATATTCTGGTTATCTGTGATAATATACTACGTTATCTCAATTTTTAAAGCCGCACGATTGTCGTCACTTTTGAAGCCGGCTGCGATATCTGCTGCTGGCTGCTACGATTGGCTACGAAATCTTTCTCTCAGGGTATGCGTGGGCGTAGTGTGAAAGGATAACACCAGTTCAAATTGACTGATAAATTTAATGTGATCTAATACTTGAGCTATTGAAGGAAGTGCCGTCCGTTTGAAGATAAACAATGTAACTGATTATGAATCATATCACTCGAAACTATAACCATTGAATTATTATACCTACTAACTTATGCAGTATGAATTTTATGGCTTGAAATAACTGTTTCCGCAAAAAAAGTAGAAATGTAACTTACCGTGAGTCGTTAAAATGCTTACCGGCAAAACCCCTCACTGCTACCGCTAAATGTTACATAAGTGGGTCGCTGGGCGCTTAAAATAACACTCGAGTCGTCAGCATTATCTAGAGTGAGGAACTTATGCTCGAATGTGTGCACGAACGAAATTAGAATTGCCCGCCTTTATATTGCTTAAACATCGCCTACTTTATAACTACTCCACCATATCTTCTTACCCGAGCCAATATTACAATTCTTGCATGTGCGTATGTAACACTGTTACTAGTCGGTACCTCTCCGACTCCCAGAATTTCATTAACTTTCACTTTTATAGAATTTCTGTCTATGTGACTATTCAAACGTATCGAATTCACCCCTTAATTGCATTCCAAGAATCTTTTTGCTTAACGCGTTCGCTCCTTCAGCTATCGCTAATGACTTGCTTAACATGACTTGCTAATTATTTTCTACTTTCCGGACAAATCTTTCAATTCAAGCTTATTACACTATACATTCATTTAATATATGGAAATATTTATTGCTATTATTTCACTTATTATCTTTTCTTTATTTAAGTATTATATCTTTCTGCCAATAACTACGGTATCATCTAACGATAACGCTTCTGATGTTTATGTTAGGCGAGGGCGCTACTTATCTCTGTTTATCTCTCCGATTTTATCGGTCATATTCGCTGCTTCACAATATTTTCCATATCACAATTTGGAAGGCGTCTTGTTCCAATAAGATTTTAAGTTCTTGGCGTTTTTTCTGTTCATTTCAGAAATATTCATTTGTAACACTTTGTGAGCCACCATGTATTGTGAATACAATAATTATATATATATATACACAAATTAAAGAGAAAATCCCAATTTAAGAGAGATGTTTTTAAAGTAAGTACTTACCGTTTTACTATTTTGCCGCTGCAGCGCTGCGCGATAACTTTCTCCATTCATTAGGAACGCAGATGCAGCTGTGAGTGATCGTCACTTTGTGTTTCCCTGTTGTTAGAGCGTTTCAAAATGTTCAAAACAATCGAACGACCCGCCGACTGCGAAGTCAGATGAGTGATTCGTTTTTTGAATGCGAGAAATGTTAGTCTATCAAACATTCATCGCCAATTGTGTGAGGTTTATGGGGAAACAATGAGTGACAATGCCCGGCCACATACAGCCAAACAAACTCAAGATCTGATTGCATCATGTGGTTGGGAACAATTCGATCACCTTCCCTACAGTCCGGATTTGGCACCAAGCGATATTAATGTTTTCTCGCCTGAAGAAATTCTTTGGTGGAAAACATTTCAACGACAATGATGTGGAAAAAGAAGTGCAGATTTGACTATCATCACAGGCGGCATCGTTCTTTGACGAAGGCATATAAAAACTGGTTTCCTGTTACGAGAAGTGCATGGATAACAACGGTGACTATGTGACTATGATAATAAAGTATTTGTAAAATAAAGTTCCATTTTTACCTTCTCTACTACGTATAGTAAGTAGGGGAAGTATTGTATTCCACCCAAAAATTCGATACCGAGATTTCACCGGAAATATATATTTTGAGACCCCCTGAATCCAAAAAAAAGCATTTATGGAAACATGTCCGTGTGTCTGTGTGTGTGTCTGTGAACAGCATAACTCAGAATCGAATTCGGCTAAACACCAAACTTGGTATTTAGGTTCAGTATCTTCCAGAGATGCGACACGAAGATTTTCAAGAAAATCCCCCCACCACAGATTACCCTTTACATGGAACATTTTTCGAAAATTTTAATTTTCTCAAAAATGGCTCTAACGATTTTGATTAAAATATCATATGTTTAAGATAATTTCATGACAAATGAAATGTATATCTCGAATTTTCTTGGAATGTCTCTAAAAGTGTTCTTCATTGTGAACGACTTTTGAATAACTGGTAAACCATAAGAGATAGACACAGTTTTACTACACAAAAAATGTAGATTGCGTTAAAATACACAAATTATGTGATATACACTTTTTTGTTGAGTGAACCACTTTCGAGATATTGCTTGTTATTCCCTTAAATTTTCCAATACTTATGCTTTTTCTCAAATTCGTTATTCATTTTGTTGTTGTCCTGGTAATGCTAAGAGAATGGAATACTCCACATAGCAACCAGCTCTTGAAACGTTTGACTATCGCTTAAAGCCTACCATATTCCCCTTGCATCTACAAGAGAATTAGCAATAAGATTAACATCTCGATTAACATGAAGCATATGGAAAATAAGCGTTTGTAAGAATAGTTTTACAAGAGTAGAGAAAGTCATGTGAGTGTAACACATCATTAACTTTATCAAAAACTTTATTTACTAATCTTGCTTCTATAAACCTCTGAAAACTATAACTTATTCAATCGACAGATTGAACATAATTATTCTTCAAAATGTTTAATAAATAATGATAAAACAAAAGCCAGGTGCATGCGTTTGTTTTAATGCATTCATTACAAGTTTTCCTACGCTGTAACATCAGTATATGGGACAGGAGGGCTGTTTCAAAATAGAAATAAAACCACTTTGTTTTTCTTGTTAAGTTTACGTCCGCAGAAAATTGGCTCAATTTAATTGCTATGCTTCCTTGCCTCCCTCTTTTGTTTGCATTTGGCAGCGATACAAATTAAGCTCTGTAGTAGGACAAACGTACAGCACTTCACGCTGCAGAGCATTTTTAATTTCCTACTAAAACCTATTTAATCAACTCTGAAATACCAATGCGACATTTTCCAGCCTAAAAGTTAGACATTTCCCAGAGACAGATGCGTTTTTGGTTCACAATGTTTCTCCCAACTTGACCCCAAAAATCAAACTCCGTAAAATTTACTCTATTCCTTTATTTCCGATATTATTGAACCGTATCAGAAGCCTTTCGAATCTCTTTTTGTTTGACGTCATTAAGAGATTCTGTTTTTTTTGTGTTGTGTGATTTTTTATTTTTTTGTGCGGGTAGATATGTCATATATGGATGCAGCCATTTGGATGATACGCCACATACATGACTGGTTCAGATTATGTACAGCCAGCAATCGACTGAAAGCTAATATGCGCGGATTCGTACGGTTGATTCAAGAACAGTAAAAATGTCCTTTTTATGTGCCATTCGTAGTGTCAGAAGTAAGTTTCTAACTCTGAACATGTTTTGTAGCGGCTCCCAAATACTTGATTTGATGAATGCTGTGTTACGTACCTGCAGATCGTCTTGATGCCCGTATTCTCCTGACGTATCTCGACGTTCTCGTAGACTGGGATCTGATTATCGTATATCTGTGTTCTTGTGTGTGTGTTAGTTTGTTGTAATTATTATTTTATAATTGTGTCACGGCTTCTGTACGAGGGGCACTATTTATATTTTGAGCCTAATAATTAAAAGAAGGTAATTTCTGATTGAAAACTGCTTTTTGTTTTTCAAAATATTCTCCATAATGATCAATAGACTTTTGCATCCGTTTGAACCATTTGTCAAAGTATTTATTCCAGTCTTCTTGAGACACCTCCAAAACATGGTTTTTGAAGGCATCAACGGCTTCTTCTGTCAACGAAAATCATTGTCCACGCAATTTATTATTGAGAAGTCATTGGGTGCCAAATCAGGACTGTATGGTGGATGACCCATCAATTCGATCTTTTGAGCCTTCAAATACACTGTTGTTAGACGAGATGAGTGCACGCTCGCATGGTCTTGATGAAGAACGATCCTACGGTTCTTGTTGGTTTTCCTTACTTCACGGAAGACTTCCAGCAAAATAAATGGTTGTATAACATTAAGCATTGACCATCTTACGTTCCTCTAAAGGCAACGTTGCCACATGGCCAGTTTTTCTGAAAATGCAGGCGACCATTTGCTTCGAAGTGCTTCGAGTGCGAACAACTTTTGTTGGATTTGCTTCATCTTGAAACACCCATACAATCGACAACTGTTTACGTTCCGGATCCATGATTCGTCACCTATTACAATCTTATATACGTCTTTTTGAGCCACCGCCATTATATTTCTTGAGCATTGTTGTACACCAATCGACACGAGCATCTTTTTGAGATTGCGTCAAATTATGTGGGATCCAACGAGAGTAAACCTTTTCCATGGCTAAATGATCATGCAATATTTTATATATGCTGTTGGAACTAATGCCTAGGGTTGCTTCAATCTCACAATATGTCGCATGACGATCTTTCATTATTAGTTTCATTAATGTTTTCTGGCACAACAACTGATTTTGGACGACCTTCACGAACTTCATCATTGAGCGAACGGTGGCCACGATTAAATTCGTAATTCCAGCGTTTCACAGTGGCAAAGGATGGAGCTTCGTCTCCAAATGTGGAAGTTAGTTGATCGATGCAATCTTGATAATCCACGTCGAAATTCGTAATAAATCATTGCACGAACATTTTCACGAGTTAATTCCATGTTTTTGTTGTCACACAATTTTCAAGTTAGTGTAAACAAAACAAATGGCGCTCTATTGACAAAATGTTTGAAGTAGATTATGGTCAAAAATGTCAAACTTTCCATTGGAAACGTCAGATGGCACCTACAACATTCAGCGTTGCCAGGGCTCAAAATATAAATAGTGCCCCTCGTATTGGTGTCGGAGAGCATTTGAGTTTTGTCAGGACTGGACATGGAGAATGTCAAAATATTTTGCACACACGTATTCTGTTAACTATTTCACTTGTATTTTGAATAAGCCACATGTAAATATTCACAATTCACTAACAACTTTGTTATGTTAGCTATGTATAACTGGTAGACTTTAAATAAATTATACACTGCCTTCCTGCTTGAACACAGACAAGCTTCTGTTAGCGTTCCCTTCAACTGTTCTTATTGTACGTATTTGAATTATAGGTATTCATCAATGTACCCAATTGATGCTACTATCCAATAACAGCAATAAAAGTTTGTTATACAGGGTAAATCGCATAAAACTTTCACCACAAGTATTTCGGAAATGGAAAGTGCTATTGATGGGTAGTTTTCGCAGCATTGATTGGTAGTCAGGGGCTCGTACATGTAGCCTATAAACAGGTTTTAATAATATTGAGAAAGCGTATTTTTTTCGCAAACATACAATTTTTAAATGGAGCAATGCCTAGTTACATCAACAGAATGAAATTAGGGTAAATTAGAATACCAATGGTCTTTGTTGCATGTTCTTTGTTCCTGGACAATCAAAGAGAATGCAATACTCCACATAGCAACCAGCTCTTAAAACATTTGACTATCGCTTAAAACCTACCATATTCCCCTTGCATCTACAAGAAAATTAGCAATAAGATTAACAACTCGATTAACATGAAGCATATGGAGAATAAGCGTTTGTAAAAATAGTTTGTACAAGAGTAGAGAAAGTCATGTGAGTGTAACACATCAGATGTTTAGAAAAAGCGCTGTTTGTTTGTGTGTCTGTCGGATAAATATCAAACTGGGTATTCAGGTTCAATATCTTTCAAAGATATGACACGAAGATTTTCAAGAAAATCCTCTCACCCCAGCTACCCTTTACATAGAACACTTTTCGAAAATGTTGGTTTTATAAAAACTGCCAAAATCTACCGATTTTGATTATAATATCATGTATTAAACATATTTACATAACAGATAATATGTATATCTTGAATTTTCTGGGGATAGCTTGTGAGATCCTCTTCATTCGATAGAATTTTGTATAATCTTGTATAACTAGTAATGGCTAAGCAATGGATGAAAACGTAATACACAAAAATGTAGATCTCTTCAAAACACACAATTGGTTTCGAATAATATTTTCTGTGGCATGAACCATTTCCAAAATATCCGTTATTAATGGTTAGAATTGTTCATTACTTGGTCATTCTTTAAAGCGCCTTCAACATTCACTTGTTTCTCGCGATGTCATGGAAACAGTGTGGAATTTTAAGGCAGCATATAGCGTCCAGTTGTTAAACATTTGACTATCGCTGTTCTTTTTGTATCTAAAACGAAATGTGCCATAGAAAAAATAAGCTTTAGTAAGAAAGTTTAATATACCCACTAATAAACGATAGAGGGTAGAGAAGGTCATGTGAATGTATCGATCAGATTTTTTTGTATATCTACCTCATTTTAATGCATATAAACTTGTGTTGGTATTCAGTTCAAAACAATAAGAGGTTGGCTCACACAGGTTTAGTGTGGAACATAGATGATACAGTTTCTGCCAATACTAAATAAAGAAAAACACTATAAGAAACCAGAAGACTGAGTATATTTGCATGTGGTGGACTGTGAGCAGTAGAGGAAGTAATATATCCACGTTTTCGTTTTACGAAAATTAAAAACGTCTTTCAACTTACTCTTCAAGCACCACCTGTAAATTTAGCAACAAGAAGGAAGCAATAAAAGGGCTTACTCAAGGTGCGCCTAATTTATTGCCTTCAGCAAAACTAGAGCGATGCAAGAAGCTTTGAAAGCAGTAGATGAAGAAAACAACTGAAAACACATGGGACCAAGTTGGATTATAAAATATTTAAAAGCAAGAATAGCTCCATTGTGTGTTTCCAAGATATACAGTTCGCAGCATCATCATTATCATCAGAAAGGGCACCGTGAGCTAGACCAATATGTTCCAGAGTCGCCTGAGACATCGTGTCTGCCAAACGATAGATGGTGCTGCCACAAGTCTACCTTAGAGAACGTCTAGACTGTTTCTTGTCCGTTAGCAACATTACGACTTTCTAGTGAAGTAAGTTTCTCTTACCTGCGGCTGTGGTTACCGCGCTTCATTGATGTTTACTAACAACATATTACAGCCTTTATTGTTTGTTTGTTTTGTCTACTACCCATTTATGATGGGTAGAGAATGTAATTTGTATTAATTTATTTCGTTATAGATAAAAAGAGAACAGCGATATTCAAATGTTTAAGAACTTGATGCTCTAGCTCCCGAGGTCGCGCTTCAAACCCGGAGGACGGCGATGGTTTTTTTGGGCGTAAAACTCCTTCGGAAGGGAAGTAAAGCCGATGATCCCGTGTCGTAGATTTACGGCACGTAAAACAACCTCCAGCCTGATAAAGAGGCCTCTGTAAAATTACCGGACCACAACAGTTAAAGAGTGTCCGTAAATAAAACTTAATTTTTTTACATTCTCTACTGCGTATAGTAAGTAGGGGAAGTATTGTATTCCACCCAAAAATTCCATACCGAGATTTCACCGGAAATACATGTTTTGAGACTCCCTGAATCCAAAAAAGAATTTTTGGAAACATGTCCGTGTGTCTGTGTGTGTGTGTGAATAGCATGTAACTCAGAAACGAACAGTCGGATAAAGACCAAAGTTGGTATTTAGGTTCAGTATCTTCCAGAGATGCGACACGAAGGTTTTCAAGAAAATCCCCCCACCGCAGACTACCCTTTACATGGAACACTTTTCGAAAACTTTAATTTTCTCAAAATGGCTCTAACGATTTTGATTAAAATATCATATGTTTAAGATATTTTCATGAAAAATGAAACGTATATCTTGAATTTTCTGGGAATGTCTCCAAAAGTATTCTTCATTGTGAACGACTTTTGCATAACTGGTAAACCATAAGAGATAGACAAAAATTTACTACACAAAAATGTAGATAGCAATAAAATACACAATTTATGTCATATACATTTTTTTTTGTTGGGTGAACCATTTTCGGGATATTGCTTGTTATTTCCTTAAATTTTCCAATACTTATACTTTTTCTCAAATTCGTTATTCACTTTTTTATGTCCTGGACACACAAAGAGAATGGAATGCGCCACATAGCAACCAGCTGTTAAAACATTTGACTATCGCTTAAAACCTACCATATTGCCCTTGCATCTACAAGAAAATTAGCAATAAGATTAACATGAAGCATATGCAGAATAAGCATTTGTAAAAATAGTTTGTACAAGAGTAGGGAAAGTCATGTGAGTGTAAAACGTCAGATTTTTTAATTTCAAATGTTTAAGAACCGGACGCTATGTGCTGGCCTTAAAATTCCATTGTTGTTTACCTGACATCGCGAGAAACAACTGAATGTTGAAAGGGCATTAAGGCATGACTAAGAAATGAACAATTCCAACTATTAGTAACGGATATCTCAGAAATGACAGGCCACGAAAAACTCATTTGAAATGAATTATGTATTTTAAGAATATCTACATATTTGTGAGGTACGTTTACCAGTTATATAAGATCATACAAAGTTGCTTCCGAATGAAGAGGACCTAAATAGCCTATTTTCAGAAATTGAAGATATATATTTTATTTTACATATAAATATCTTTAATATATGGCATTTTAATCAAAATCGTTAGATCTTTTTCGGAAAATGTTCCATGTTTAGAGTAGTTTGGGGTGGGGTATTTTCTTGAAAAATCTTCGTGTCGCATCCTTGGAAAATACTGAACTTAAATGCGATTTTGAACTCGGGGCCTCAAAACATATATTACCGGTGAAATCTCGGTATGGATTGTTTGGGTGGAATGCAATACTTTCTGTACCTACCATGTTTGTCGTTAATAATAGTAGCTTTCATAATAATAATTTGTAAGCCCCCTGATAAACGAAAGAAGGTAGAAAAAGTCGTGTGAATTTATAAGTATGATTTTTTGTTTTATAAAAAGATTAACGATTTTTATTAAGGTAGACAAGGTACTCTGAAATAGTCAAAAAATACATTTTTCCTTTTAGGCATTAATTTTTGTATCTTTCAACAAACGAACGACTATATCAAGCCCAGTGAGCAGTTCAGCAATTAACAAAAGAGGCCAGGACCAAGAGAAGGCAATCAGAAAAGCTGCAGCAATCCAGGAATGAAGGTGCAGATGATTATGATCCCGGAATGTACTGAAGTGTCAGAATTTTAATGTTCAAATTTCAAATTCAGTTTTCTCAACACAACATTTTTTGGATATTTATGTACCTTTTTCTCAGATTGTATGAGAGGTAGAGAGATGAAATTTTCAGTACATGTATACAATACATGGTTACACTTTCTGAACCACCATTATAATTTAATAATGTATATTACTGATATTGAGAGAGCAACAACATTGCAAATTTTCCAGTTTTTACCTTTTTGACTTCGCAAATATTTTTTTTTCAATTTCTGGTGAACTGGTATACACAACTAAATAATTGAGGTTCAGAAGATAGCTTATTATATTAAGAACAAGCATACAAAAGTGTGATTCTGTATTGCAAGTAATATCAGAGAAAAAGCTACATAAATTCACATGTTTTAAGAGTAAACTTTATTATTTTTCTGCTGAATGAAATAATGTTTACAAACTCAACTAAATAAGCTATCAATGCAAACAACCACTTAAAATAATTTCCATGAGTAATTCATAAAAGTTTGTGGAAAAAACACTGAGAACTTTAAGAGCAGTGGTAATTTAACACACTTAAGGTGTAATTTCCATGTATTCAGACTACCTTCTCCCCTTAAAATATCATATGTTAAAACATATTTATATTCCGAATAAAATGTGTATCTTGAATTATCTGGGAATAGCTTATGAAGTCCTCTTCATTCGAATAACTATTGTCTATGTGCTAAACTATATCAGATAGACACAAACTTATCACACCATAAACCTTGATCTCTTGAAGTAGATATTTGTTGGTAGTTAGTTGGTAGATGCATCATGTTTATCTGCCCCACGTATGGGAGCCAATTTGTCGCGATAACTTCGTGTTATCTATTGCTCGGCGCCTGTTATTGTATTAATAGTTTGAATGTTGGGTTCTTTGTCCTCCGGCTAGCTATTATTACTACTCAGTCGAGCATATCTCTTGAACAGGGTGTGTAAACGGAAAGGATTTGTTACTGAAAGATAACACTTATAAAACAATTTGTTTTTACACTTTTATTACCGTCACAATTAATTAATTTCACATATTGACTCTTGATACTCGCCCGACTGAAACTGTTATACTTTCTAATATCACTATAATCACTTATTTACTGCACATTATTAATTCGCGTATTTCACATTTATAACTAGCTTTAGAACGCGAGAGATTCTGTAGAATTGCGCGACGTATAACGCGTGAACGCTTCTCTTAAACCGTGGAACGTATAACCTTTGTATGATTCTGTTGGACTGAACGACGTATTACCCGCGAATCCTTCTGTTGGACTGAACGAAACCTGTCTCTGGCACGGAATTTATACTCCCTCACCCGATATGCCTAAAGATTATAACCGAGCTGCTATTGGTTAATAAAACGCGCCAACATTAGCGTCTATATTTATATCCAATCAAAATTACGAACACATATGCTCTAGGGAAGAAATTCCCTCCAACCCCCTCGCTCATTGTTACCCGCTCTTATTGTCAGTTTCAGTGAGGCCGTGTAAACTTATTTTCTAACAATGCTTATAATTAACAAACATCTCAAATCATTATCATACAATAATGCTAATTTACACTACAATCACTCTGGCATTTACATTGTTGTGATATAAAATACTGCCACACTCTTCAACTCTAGCACTTCAGTAGGATTCATTTTGACCCCTTTATACAAAACAGTACCTTTTTATTTTGTCTATCACGTACCTAGTAGATAGAGAAGGTATTGCATCACACTAAAAAATTCGATACCGAAACTTCATCGGAAATACATGTTTTGAGGCACCTTGACTGCAAAAAAAGCACTTTTGCAAAAAAAGGTTATGCACGAACCTTTGGTATTTATGTTCGGTATATTCCAAAGACGGGACATGAAAATTTTCAAGAAAATTCTCCTACTCCAAACTACCCTGTATATGTGACATTTCTCGAAACTTTTTATTTTCTCAAAAATGTCTCTTAACGATTTCGATTAAAATATGGTATATTAAAGAAATTTATATGAAAAATAAAATGTATCGCTCGAATTAACTAGGTATAGCCTATGAAGTCATAATTCGGAAGGAATTTTGTATAATCTTGTATAATGGTAAACGTTAAGCAATAGACGAAAATGTACCACACAAAAAATGTAGATCTCTTTAAAACACACAATTTACTTCAAATGACGTTTTTACCCATCACCGATTTCCGAGGAAATGACTAACTGCTAACCTCAGCCCCAATGGGAGTCGGAGACTGAGAGTATGGGGCTCGCCAGTAGGTTGCCATATCCACTAAAAAAAGCTCCTCCAAAACGGAAGAATAAAAAAGAAGTAATTCGGGCGAGGAAATGCAGCAGTACCGCTATTGTATCTGCGTATTCGGAGAGCGGATATAATGGCCGGTCCAATGAGCCTGACCCAGGACGCAAGCATGGCCGCGGCCCTTATTATGCCCTTAGGAATTCGGAGCGAGGAATTTGAAGGTGTGAAGAGATGTGCCTCTGGATGGAGACGTCGTGCAACTGGTAATAATTTATTTGTATTGATGCGCTGTCCTGAGGCATAAATGGACATAGTCATTGAGTTGGCTAGCTGCTTGGACCTCAGGCAGTGTTGGATCACATGCGATGCTGTCCCTCCTTGGGGGGGGTCGTCGTGGTACGCTTTTATACACTATCACTTGGTACTAATTGTGCTTATATTGTAAGCTTAGTGTTATCTTGGTAAGAGCCGTGTCAGTAACTTGTGTTATTATATTCAGGAATGAGTTAGTGTATTCAATAATATCAATAAGTTTTGCCTTGGTTGACTTTTGAGCGCCTGCATATGTAGCAGCCTACCCAATGGTGGCGCGGCTGCCCTCAGACGCCACAGGCGGGGGTGCCTCTCCCCCCGGGTCCGCCTTGACTCCTAAGAGCAAGCACTTCAAGGGCCACTGTAGTTACCATGCCATGGCTATTCTGTGAATGTTTTGCTAGTTAGAAGAGCGTCTAAATATTCTTGAACATTAAGCTCTGGTTCCTCCAGGTCAATGATTCTGTCAAATAGCGATAGACGTCTTCTGTGTTTGTCACGTAGCATCCGAAAGGGATCGACATCGTCTCCCCTACCATGCACTAGGTACACTACGGTGATGGAAGGAGAAAATCGAGAGTAAGGTAGTGTCCGGTATCGCCGAAGCAAACAGAAATGTTAGTAAATGATTACTAAAAAGGCGCCTGCATACAAGGGAGTATACAGGCGGAGTGGAGGTTAGGTACTGGCCTTGACAAAGCCCAGAGCTGGAACCTATGGTTAGTAGTGACCGTCATACTCATGGTAAGAGGATTAAGGTGATAGGTATCTTGCTAAGATGCAAATGGAGGTACGTACGATGTATTCAGGCTTCGGCCGGAGAGGGAGCCGATTCTGTGCATCTTCTTCAACGTGCTGCTGATGGTCCTGTAAGAAAAGTGGGCTGAGACAGGGTATTTACACAAGGAGGGTTAACATGTTATTTTAAAAAAATTTCTTATTTTTTTATTTAATGGGAGGGAGGATATTGCTTCCATACAGCCTTACAAAGGCGCTTCTGGAGCTGCGGGAGTTATTGTTCTTGAAGGCTACCTTATTAGGCAGTCTGCTTGTCTTGCTGCTCGTGTCATGGTGGTCGCCTTGGTCGTCGTTCGTTTGGGGCTGCCTTCTCACCCCGTTCCGCCCTGGGAGGCACCTCGACTTACACAGATCTTTTATATCTAGGCCCCTGGAGAGGAGGGAGGGATAAGGTGAGAGGAGACAGAGGGTGGCCGGGCCAGGAGACACAACAGGCAGAGGGCAGCGTTACTGCCATTTACAGATTTAAGCTCTCCGGATGGCAGCCGGTGCAGGCAGCTCCTCCCCCTCCCATGTGGGCGCCCGGGACCCGGAGATCGCACCCGTTCCGTGGGACAAAGGTTTTACGTAGAGCATCCTTTTTCCTTAGCAGGCACACACCGATACCTCCCGCTGACTGCAACCCTGAAAGACACCAATTAGTTGAAGTGGAGCTGAAATGGAGGAACAGGAAATTCGGTGGACACCGAAAAAAACCCATGGGTCAGGAAGCTCGGCCGCGGGAATCGAACCCACAACCTCCGAATAAGGGTGACGGTTAACGCCGGTTCTCCAGCTCAGCCATTTCCGAGATATCCGTTATTAATGTTTCGTATTCTTCAATACTTTGTAATTCTTTCAAAATCCTGTTGATTTTCAGTTGTTTCTCACTATTGTATCTATTTCCGGAAGGGTTTATCTCGATTAAAATGAAGTAGCTGGATAAAGTAAGCTTTCCTAAGAATAATTTGCATACCTACTAATAAATGTTAGAAGGTAGAGAAAGTCATGTGAATGTAGTACTGATTTTTCTATACAGGAAGTCTCAAAACGCTTATTTCCGGTAGTCGCAATATCGAATTTATGGGTGAAATAAAATACTTCCTCTACTTAATAATAAACAAAGTCAAAGTTTTTCGTAACGCTGTGATCATGAATCCAGGCAAAACAATGTTAATTGAATGTAAACAGAGATGTAGCCAATAATTTACTTTTGCTATTTAAATATTCATAATTTGCTACGCAAATCGCATTAAACAGAACAATAATAATCAGTGTTTGATATATATTTAATAGCGGCGACCACTGGGGAATCAGGACGTTGTTACTGTATTTATTTTGTTTGGTGCGCGTTGCATGTTGAGTTAACATTTCCTACTTGGCCGCACGATCACTATCGCGATCGACACACGAGGGGTCGCTGGGTGGAGCAAAGGCAGTTGGAAACGAGATTTACGACATCTGGACATGAAGTTTTCGAAAAGCAGACAATAACATAACAACAGACAAATAATATAGTGCAGGGCACAAGATGCAATGCGCCAGGCCCTTTTCTCCTTATGAATGAGTCTGGACACGCCTCCCCATGTTTCTAGAGCTGTCTTCTCCTCCAGCAGAAAACCCTTAATACAACTTCTTCCTTAACCACCGGGTATCCTCTCTGAATTTGCTTATTGCTTTACCAGACATTATCCAATTTGTACACTCGCTCAACTAAAACTGGCCAGTCTTTTGTGCAGTTAATTTTGCTGTTGACAGCCATTAGATTCTGTAGGCTGATAACTCTATAATACTACAAACCATGAGGCACCGCGCTTGTCATGGAGCACTGTTGACCTATTTAGCTTTTACACTAGAAGCTCAACTTCGATTCTCCGTATTGGATTATACGGCAGTTACCTCCTCCTGTCCGTTTCTCGCGGCTTACCTTGCTGCATCCTCCATGTTGGCTCCAGATGTTCGCAGTGTGCTGGTTCTCTGCATTTTTATCCTCGGCTAGCTGCAGTAATTTTCTTTAAAACTAGGTGGGAGCATGGACTTATCCTTGGTAAAGGAAGCGTAGACCTCGGGTCGTGGTAACAGGAGAAATAGACGTGCTTTGGTTACGAAAAGATGACACTGCAATTCCTTTTATTTAACTACTCCACTTAGTAAACAACACTGATGTTACCGCCGTTAAAATACTGTCCAGCGCTGTTAAAACGCGGCGTGGATATGACGCGAAGTTTAAATATGCTTATTATCTCTTTTCGAGTAGCGATTCTTAGGTGTGTTTCGAAAACTGTCTTCATTCACCTTTGGCGCGATATCTCAACATCCTGCAGCATCTCTCCCTGCCTGTAGTTTTGCAATATGTTCCCTGACTACATGACAAATGACCCACACATGACAAAATGCCAAAATGAAATGCGTCGAATTTGTTCCTAACAGATCCATTTATAGTCGCAGGCTTCTGGGGCTGCTTCCTCTCCTATTGGTCCATTTTTAGCGCCACTCAACGCGTCTCACTATTTCGTATAAACTTACAGGGATCTCATTGGTCCAAGTTTAACATAAATCGCGGCTTTTCCTAAATTTACCGTTAAGCTAGTTGTCTCTCTCACTTGGTCACGGCGAATTATCGAATAAAAGAACAAAGACTTTACACCCTCGCTGTATGAACAATACCCCTGCGACCAGAGAGACATCGTAAAACTAGATTTTCTGCCTTCGAAGACACTGTTCCTGTAGCTAGAACATTTCGTCGTGGACAGTATTTTAACATAGCGCTTAAATTATTTACATTAAACAATTCATAACTCATCTAATATTCGTAACCTAAATACATACATATCGTTAAATCACCCTTCTTAAACTATACAAGCAGTAAAAAGAAAAAGATATTTACATAGCATGAATTAACATCAATAAAAATTAATAAATCAAATTATCTATAATTACATTTCACGGGCTCGGCCTAGAGTTGCCATTTCAATTATTATACTTTATTTTTTACAACTCGTTTTGCTGTAATATACTTAAATAATATTGCTTGTATTGCTTCACTTTACTTACAAATACAATTACACTAATGGTAAAATTTATGGTTATAAATTAAATTGACTATGCATAAAACCTTCACCCGACCAACAAATAATTTGGCTGCTATCTATCGGTATACGCACTATTAAATAAACGCCACAAGCAACAAATCTCATATGATACCTGCAACCTTATTTATACTACTTAATTTAATCTAAATAAACGTTTACAGAACCAGCTACACTACACATTTCGTTATAGATACAAAGAGAACAGCGATAGTCAAATGTTTAACAACTGGACGTTATATGCTGGCCTTAAAATTCCATACTGTTTCCATGACATCGCGAGAAACAACTGAATGTTGAAGGACTTTAAAAGAATGGCCATTAATAACGTATATCTCAGAAATGGCTCGTGCCACAAAGGAAGTCATTAGGAATAAATTGTGTGTTTTAAAGAGATCTACATTATTTGTGTTCTACGTTTTCGTCTACCTCTTAATGTTTACCAGTTATACAGGATTATACAAAATTCTTTATGATTGAAGATGACTTCATAAGCTATTCCCAGAAAACTCAAGATATATATTTTGTTATTAAATATCTTTAATATATGGTATTTTAATCAAAAATGGTTAGAGCCAGTTTTTTAGAAAATCAAAATTTTCGAAAAATGTTCCATGTAAAGCGAAAATAGGGATTTTCTAGAAAATCTTCGTGTCGCATTTTTGGAAAATACTGAACAGAAGTACCATGTTCGGTCCTTATCCAACTTTTCGTTGTTTTGGTTACGTTGTTCACGGACACATTGACACACAAAGGAGCTTTTTCTAAAAATGCTTTTTTTTATTCGGTGAGCCTCAAAACATGTCTATCCAGTGAAATCTCGGTATCAGTTTTTGGGTGGAATGCAATACTTCTCTATATACCATGTATGTGGTAGGGAAAGTAAAAATGCAGACGTGTTAAAGTTGACTAGTTGACTTCGGGGATTTGAACCTGCAACCTCAGGAACAGTAGTAAGCTAACATTCTGCCACTGGGCTAAGATTGTGGCAATTAGTTTGGCGTTGTAACAGGCTTTTGTCCCACTCTACTTGAGAACCATAAATCAACAGTCTTTTGGTTGCAAATATTCAGTGTTGAAACATTCTGAAACACCTTCTGTTTGAAATCTCGTATATTTTTTCTCGAATAGGAGTTCATTATTCGTTTTTTTATGTCCTGGTCATACAAAGAGAATGGAGTTCTCCACATAGCAACCAGCTCTTAAAACATTTGACTATCGCTTAAAGCCTACCATATTCCCCTTGCATCTACAAGAAAATTAGCAATAAGATTAACATCTCGATTAACATGAAGCATATGCAGAATAAGTGTTTGTAAAAATAGTTCGTACAAGAGTAGAGAAAGTCATGTGAGTGTAACACATTCAGATTGTTTTATTTTGAAAATGCCAGGGGTTATATATATCAACACTACGTGATCAAAAGTATCCCAACACCTGGCTGAAAATGACGTACAATTTCGTGGCGGCCTCCATCGGTAATGCTAGAAGTCAATATGGTGTTGGCCCACCCTTAGCCTTGATGAACAGCTTTCACTCTCGCAGGCATACTTTCAATCAGGTGCTGGAAGGTCTCTTGGGGAATGGCAGCCCATTCTTCACGGAGTGCGGAACTGAGGAGAGGTATCGATGTAGGTCGGTGAGGCCTGGTACGAAGTCGGCGTTCCAAAACATCCCAAAGCTGTTCTATAGTATTCAAGTCAGGTCTCTGTGCTGGCAAGTCTATTACAGGGATGTTATTGTCGTGTAACCACTCCGCCACAGCCCGTGCAGTATGAACAGGTGCTCGATTGTGTTAAAAGATGCAATCGCCATTTCCCAATTGCTCTTCAACAGTAGGAAGCACGAAGGTGCTTAAAATATCAATGTAGGTCTGCGCTGTGATCTTACCGCGCAAAACAACAAGGGGTGCAAGCCCCCTCCAGGAAAAACACGACCACACCATAACACCACCACCTCCAAATTTAACTGCTGGCACTACACATGTTGGCAAATGATCTTAACAGGGCATTCGCCATACCCACACTCTGACATCGAATCGCCACATTGTGCACCGTGATTAGTCACTGCACACAACGATTTGCCACTGTTCAATCGTGTACTGTTGATGCTCTTTACACCAAGCGAGGCGTCATTTGGCATTTTCCTGCGTCATGTGTGGCTTATGAGCAACCGCGCGACCATGGAATCCAAGGTTTCTCACCTGTCATATTACTTGGAGTGGATTCTGATGCAGTTTGGAATTCCTGTGTGATGAACTAGATAGATGTCTGCCTATTACTCTTTACGACTCTCTTCAAATGTCGGTGGTCTCTGTCAGTCAACAGACGAGGTCGGCCTGTACGCGTTTGTGCTGTACATGTCCCTTCACCATCGTTTTGCATGTTTTCATTTAGTCCATGGAAGGTTGCATTGATTCACCCACAAACGCAGTCAAGGTCTATCAAGAACTATATTCCAGCGTCTCTTTGGGGACACGTGCGAGGGAAATAGCGTGATTTCTCGACTCAAACTATCGAAGATTTATCTTATAGTATTAAGACATAATCGATACTACCTGGTATCGAGGTCCAATCGCTACTTCCTAATATACCAGGGTCGTCCAATAAAAGTTTCCATATTTTATAAACAAACATTACACACAATTGATCATGTTGAATTAATTTTATTTATATCGCACAGTCCTTCTGTTACTTTTCTACATAGTCAACATGTTTTTCCAAGCATTTTTGGAGACGTGACAGAAGTTTTTCCAAGCCAATGTTGTACGAGGTCGGGTCCTGTGCTTGCAACCAGCTGTTCACTGACTTGACTTCATCATCGGCATTAAAAGTGCTTACCTTTGAGTTGGAGAAACATGTGAAAATCACTTGGGGCAAGCTCCGGTGAATACGTAGGATACGAGAAAATTTCCAAGTTGTTGAATCTTGACCCAGGCGGAGCTCAGAAGTTTCAATTGTGAAGTTTCCTTGCATTCTCTATATTCAACAGATCTTTTCCCAAGTTATTTTCACGTGTTCCTCTTACTCAAAGGTCATCAGAAGTGATCAGTTGGTTACGAGCACAGGCACCGACTTCTGGTTCACCTAAGATTCATCTTCGTCACGGTGTAGAAGTGCTTACCTCCAAGATGACCTTTGAGTAAGAGGAACATGTGAAAATCGCTTGAGAAATGATCTGGTGAATATGGAGGATGCGAGAAAACTTCCCAGTTGAATCTTCTAAGCTCCACCTGGGTCAAGATTCAACAACTTGGAAGTTTTCTCGTATCCTCCGTATTCACCGGAGCTTGCCCCAAGTGATTTTCACATGTTTCTCCAGCTCAAAGGTAAGCACTTTTAACACCGATTATGAAGTCAAATCAGTGAACAGCTGGTTGTGAGCACAGGACCCGATCTGATACAACACTGTTTTGGAAAAACTTGTGTCACGTCCCCAAAAATGCTTGGGAAAACATGTTGACTATGTAGAAAAGTAACAGAAGGACTGATCAGCATGATCAAATGTATGTAATGCGTTTTATAAAATAGGGAACCTTACTTGTTGGACGCCCCTAGTAGGCAACTAGTACCTATGGAAAATTTCGTTGTTCTTGCTAACTAGTTGTGTACATTTGAGAATGAAATACACTAGAGGAGGCTGCCCATATTAAATGTGTTATACGTGACCTCACTTCATGCTTTCTGAACTCTCGGTCACGTATTTTATGCATTTTGCAGCTCGGGGTACTAAATTCACGTTCCGCGGGAAATTCCCAATAATGGGAAATGTATTCATTTCATTTCCCCTGGCTCAGCAGTGAAGGATGGCTGTTTCGAAAAGCCGAGGGGCTTCATGTTTTTAGTCATACAGAAAATACTATCATGGCCCGGGGGTTTATTTCATTTTATAATAGAAATGATTACTGGAGCATATACATCATATTTGTGCGAGATGGGTAAGGGTATCCCATCAAAAAGCGCGACTACTCGGGGCGTACCCTAAGGTCACGTACCTTGGGGGCCTTAAACATGGCCTGAGCTTACAAAAAACAAAATGAGCAGAGCATGCTCTCCTCATATCGGTTTCAGTTAATGTGATTACAAAAGACAAAGATCGAATAATGGCCGTCCCTGTTTCGGAATTAATAACGTCACTCAGGCGTTAACAACGCGCTTTGGCCTAAGAGGTAATTTCACGTCCTCGTGCATCGCCGTTATTCAATACAGTTTAAATTGAAAACAATACAAAGCTGAACATTTCACAATGTTTTATATAATGTCTGGCAGTAAAATCACAGAGCTGTGAAAAACAAAAATCCGATTTGTTAAATTCAGTGTCTTTCTCTACCCATTCTTTAAGCTATTCGCACAAAGGATTATTCTTCAACATAAACACTTATAGATATGTTTTTACTTTCTCTACTACGTATAGTAATTAGGGCGAGTATTGCATTCAACCCAAAAACTCAATACCGAGATTTAACCGGAAATACATGTTTTGAGGCCCCCTGAATCCAAGAAAAAGCATTTTTGGAAAAAGGTCCGTGTGTGTATCTGTGAACAGCGTAACTCAAAAACGAAAAGTCGCATAAATACCAAACTTGGTATTTAGGTTCAGTATCTTTCAAAGTTGGGACACTTAAGTTTTCAATAAATCCCCCTGCTCCAGACTAACCTTTACATGGAAAATTTTTAAAAATTTTGATTTTCTGAAAAATGCCTCTAACGATTTTCATTAAAACATTGTGTGTTTAAGATATTTTCATTATGATGAAATGTATATCCTGAAATTTCTGGGAAAGTCCTCATTGTGAATGTACACAAAAATGTAGATCTCGTTGAAACACAAACTTTTTCATACTTTTTTTGTGGAATGAACCAATTCAGAGATATTCCTTGCTATTTGTTTGAATTTTCCAGTACTTATCTATACTTCTCAAATGGGAATTCATTATTCGTTTTTACTTTCTCTACTACGTACAGTAAGTAGGGTAGGTATTGTATTCCACCCAAAAATTCGATACCGAGATTTCACCGGAAATACATGTTTTGAGACCCCTGAATCCAAAAAAAGCATTTTTGGAAACATGTCCGTGTGTGTCTGTGTGTGGGTGTGTGTGTCTGTGAACAGCATAATTCAGAAACGAACAGTCGGATAAACACCAAACTTGGTATTTAGGTTCAGTAACTTCCAAGGATGAGACACGAAGGTTTTCTAGAAAATCCCTCCACCCCAGATTACCATTTACAAGGAAGATTTTTCCAAAACTTTAATTGTCTCAAAAATGGGTCTAACGATTTTGATTAAAATATCATATGCTTAAGATACTTTCATGACAAATGAAATGTATATCTTGAATTTTCTGGGAATGTCTCGAAAAGTATTCTTCATTGTGAACGACTTTTGTATAACTGGTAAACCATGGTCACGTGTGTGCGTCACGGTCCTCCAGTAACCAGTGTCACGGATTTGTGGGCTCGAATAAAAAGTGCGTGGAGGGAAATCCCTCAGGAACTTATTCAGAACCTTTTTGAGTCAATGCCACGACGTATAGCAGCTCTAATTGAAGCGCATGGAGGCCACACCAAATATTGCATATAAGGGCTAAAATGTCATGTATAGATTTGAAAAGTTTGTTACTTGTCATGTACCTAACCTGTGCTATTAAATTCATGCGTTTCCTTCTGTTCACAAACGGCAGTGCATCTACATGCGTCTTCAAAATCTATATCATATCAGCGGCACTGCCTTTGGAGCAATTGTTTGTGGAAATGGTGTTCTTTCGTTGACTGTTTTCTTGCCTTAATTCACACACACACACTCATTGATAGTTCTAGACTCTAGGAACGATAGAGAATAATCCCGGCTAAAGAAACCTCTCCTACCCTCCACCCGGTTGGAATGGAACTCGGTACCTCTGTCAGGAATTTCATGGTGCAGTTGTAAAGTATGTCTCTAATTATAGGTTTATTTGGAAGGAAAACAGGCTAGAAGCGGGGTTTCTTGTATCCTGTACATGACTTCCAGAAGCTTCCACGCTATAAAACAAACATGACCCAGATTTCCCGATTATCTAACCCAGAGATTACTCTGACCTAAATTAAACATCGAAGCGTTAATTGCTTTTCGACTTAACGCAGCACCAAGAGCGACTCCGGTGGAGAAAAGCACTGCGATTTATTACTTGCCCTACTGATGAACAGCAACCTAGCCCGAAATAACACTTTAACGGAGGCGTTGTTTAACAAAAGTTTAATGTCCAAAGGATATCACATAACTGGTGGATCCACCGTAATTAAAAAAATCTGATGTGTTACACTCACATGACTTTCTCTACTCTTGTACAAACTATTTGTACAAACGCTTATTCTCCACTTGCTCCATGTTAATCGAGATATCGAGATGTTAATCTTATTGCTAATTTTCTTGTAGATGCAAGGGGAATATGGTAGGTTTTAAGCGATAGTCAAATGTTTTAAGAGCTGGTTGCTATGTGGAGTATTCCATTCTCTTTGCATGTCCAGGACATAAAAAAATGAATAACGAATTTGAGAAAAAGTACAAGTATTGGAAAATTTAGGGGAATAACAAGCAATACCTCGAAAACGGTTCACTCAACAAAAAAAAAATGTATATGACATAAATTGTGTATTTTAACGCGATCTACATTTTGTGTGTAGTAACATTTTGTCTATCTCTTATGGTTTACCAGTTATGCAAAAGTCGTTCACAATTAAGAATACTTTTGGAGACAATTATAACCAATATGATTTTCCGGGCTGTTATGCCGTGGTCTGCTGAAGAAAGATTTCCCAGACGTTTCGTCCACAACTGCAGTGGACATCTTCAGTGGCGCGGACGAAGTCTTCTCGGTGAAAGTATCGCAGCGTCTGATGCGTTGGCCGTTAGTGCCGCTCTCTTTATAGTGAGGGCGCTCTCTGCTGATTGGCCCGCTGGTATGAGGGGGCTGGCGCCGGCTGTGTTGTTGCTCTCTTCTGATTGGCTCGCAGTGTTTTTCGGTTTTGTAAGACCTTTCTTGTTTTTGATGACTAGATGCCAGTTACTGTTGAGTTTCAATGCTTCTTCTTTCCTATGGAAATTATTGGGATGTTTATAAATCTCTATTGCTTCGCGTTGTAGCCGGGTATGGTGATGCTTTATGGAGGAAAGAATGTTGATGTCCTGAAATCTAATAATGTGTTCGCCCTCGGCTTCAATGGCATGTTCGGCGACTGCCGATTTTTCTGTATGGCCCAGGCGGCAGTTTCTTTTGTGTTCGCTAAGTCTGGTGCTAGCGCTCTGCTGTGTGGTACCAATGTACACTGAACCACAGGAACAAGGAATACGGTAAACACCGGCCGATGACAGGGGATCTCGGGGGTCTTTGGAAGAGCGCAGTAGGCTGTTTAATTGTCTTGTAGGTTTGAATACTGTTTTGACGTTATGACGTTGAAGTATATGTTCAATACGGTCAGTGACATTTCTGAAATATGGCAGAAAGACAATGGACTTGCTTTTGGGTTGGTCCTGAGTAACCTGTCGGGGCTTGGCCGGACGGCAGGCTCTTATCACCTCTTGGACTGAATAACCATTTGATTGTAGAGCTGTTTCCAGGTGTCGGATTTCTTGTGGAAGTAAGTGTGGTTCACAAATACGGGAAGCACGGTTTGCGAGTGTCTTAATCATAGCACGTTTTTGTCTAGGATGGTGGTTGGAGTTCTTGTTAAGGTAACGGTCTGTGTGTGTGGGTTTGCGGTAGACAGTATGACCCAGCGTGCCGTCAGCCTTCCTGCTAACCAGTACATCTAGAAAGGCTAGTTGGCCATCCTTTTCTTGTTCCATTGTGAACTGTATACGCTGATTGATGCTATTTAGATGTAACAAAAAATCTTGAAGAGCTTGTTCACCATGGGGCCAGATGACGAAGGTGTCATCCACATAGCGGAACCAGGCTGTTGGTTTGAGTGGAGCTGAGTTTAGTGCCTTTGACTCAAATGCCTCCATGAAGAAATTGGCCACAACAGGGCTAAGGGGGCTGCCCATGGCAACACCGTCTATTTGCTCGTAGAATGACCGGTTCCACTGGAAATAAGTGGTAGTCAGGACATGATGAAAAAGTGTAATGATATCATCAGAGAAGATGGGTTGTAACAACTTCAGAGTTTCTTGTACTGGAACCATGGTGAATAGAGACACAACGTCAAAACTAATTAGTAAATCCTTAGGTAGCAATTTGAGGTTGCGGAGAATTTGAATGAAATGAGTAGAGTCTTTGATGAAAGAGTCGGACAAGCCGACATGTGGTTGTAGAAGACCGGTTAGGTATTTAGCTATGTCGTATGTGGGAGAAACAATACCACTAACAATGGGCCTGAGCGGAACATCTGGTTTATGGATCTTGGGTAGCCCGTAAAGTCTAGGCGGCTGAGCTTCGGACTTGGTAAGGCGGCGTTTGTCTTCCTTCGAAAGTGAGGAGTTCTTGATCAAAAGATTAGTTTTCCGTAGAATACGGGCTGTCGGATCACGTTTAATCTTATGGTAGGTTGCTGGTTGCAGGAGTTCAGAGATTTTCTGTTGATAGTCTTGCTGGTTAAGAATAACTGTGGCATTACCCTTGTCCGCTGAGCAAAAATGACCAGCAAGACTATCAACAGAAAATCTAGTCATCAAAAACAAGAAAGGTCATACAAAACCGAAAAACACTGCGAGCCAATCAGAAGAGAGCAACAACACAGCAGGCGCCAGCCCCCTCATACCAGCGGGCCAATCAGCAGAGAGCGCCCACACTATAAAGAGAGCGGCACTAACGGCCAACGCATCAGATGCAAAGTCGCCATGTACGCTGACGACACTGCAATATACAACCACCATAGAAATCCTCGTTTCGGCCTTCTTGAGATGCAGCGGTATACTGACCGCTTCCTTTCATGGCTTCATGATTGGAAAATTGAAATTAATGCCAACAAGTGCCAGCTCATATATTTTTCGAAGAAGCTGAATATTCCGGCCATGGACCTCAAGGTCGGTGGTCAAATATTGCAATGTCGTCGGCAAGTTAAATACCTAGGAGTCACCCTGGACAGTCGACTCAATTGGAACACCCACCTTACGAATACGGCCAACAAAGGACGGCAGCGCCTAAAGATGTGCGCCCCCGTGTTCAGAAGTAAGGAATTAAAAACCCGATCCAAAATAATCCTTTACAAGTCTTTCCTTCTTTCTGTGATGCTATATGCGTGCGTGGCCTGGGCAAACGCATCAAAAACTGTCAGGAACAAATTACAAACCATCCAAAATTTATCTCTACGCAAAATACTCAGAACACCCATCCTTACTTCCAATCACACCATCCAAACAGAATTAGCAATTTCCTATCTCCCAGAAACTATCAGACGACGAGCCACCAACACGTGGGCGCGCATTAGATCACATAGCAATAACCTCATTTCAAAAATTGGGAGCGGCGAACCAAAGCACAGAAAGCACAAAAGAATAAAAATATTCTAAACCACCAAATGAGTTCGTCGCTCCGCGCGCCCACAACCACCGGCCCACGGCCACGCAAACACTACCAGAGGGGCCAAAACCTTCGCAGCGATCAAGGCAGCACTGACCGCACAGGAAAACTGCGGAACTGTACAGTGTATATATTGTAAAAAGTGAGTGTGCGTGTGGATGTTTGTATGTGAGAATGTGTGAGGAAGGATGAATGGCACGAATGAGTGAGTGTAAATAGTGTACATTTGTAAATATTGTATAAAAGCAAAACAAACAAACAAAATGAAAGTGTGAAATAAACACTTAATTTCAAGCCTGAACTGTTCTCGGCTGCCCAAGAAAAAGGGCAGTTGTATGGGTTCGGACAAAAACCCCTTAGACAATGCCATGCAAATCAGACATTTATAACTAAAATGAAAATGTATCCTGAAAGCCAGGCCCACTGTACTGGCTCCAGGCACTCTAAGCTTGAATAAATAACCTTGAACCTTGAACCAACGCATCAGACGCTGCGATACTTTCACCGAGAAGACTTCGTCCGCGCCACTGAATATGTCCACCGCAGTTGTGGACGAAACGTCTGGGAAATCTTTCTTCAGCAGACCACGGCATAACAGCCCGGAAAATCATATTAGTTATAATTGTGACTCCGGCCGTAAAAACCTACGTTCTTACATGACTTTTGGAGACATTCCCAGAAAATTCGAGATATTCATTTCATTTCTCATGACAATATCTTAAACATATTTTCGAAAAATGTTCCTTGTAAAGGGTAGTGTAGGGTGGGGGGATTTTCTTGAAAACCTTCGTGTCGCATCGCTGGAAGATACTGAACCTAAATACCAAGTTTGGTGTTTATCCGACAGTTCGTTTCTGAGTTATACTGTTCACAGACACACACACACACGGACATGTTTCCAAAAATGCTTTTTTTGGATTCAGGGGGGGTCTCAAAGCATGTATTTCCGGTGAAATCTCGGTATCGAATTTTTGGGTGGAATACAATACTTCCCCTACTTACTATACATAGTAGAGAAAGTAAAAAAACTGTTACATTCACGCGACTTTCTCTATCCTCTATCGTTCACTACTGGCTGTAAAATGTATGCTTATGAGAGCGATAGTCAAATGTTTAGAAATGGACGTTATGTGTTGGCCTTAAAAGTTCTATACTCTTCCCATGAAATCGCGACAAACAACTGAACATCGAGAGAATATAAAAAGAATGACAAGGTATTGAGCAATTCGAACCATTAATAACGGTTATCTCGGAAATGGTGGATGCTATAAAAAAGTTATTTGAAATAATTTGTGCGTTGCCGCTTTACGTTTACCAGTTACAGAAGATTATACCAAATTCCTTCTGAATGAAAGAATACTTCAAAGGCTGTTTCCAGAAAATTCAAGATATTAATTTTATTTTTCATGTATGTATCATTAATATATATTATTTTATCCAAAATATTTAGAGGGATGTTTTAGAAAGTCAAAATTTTTAAACGTTTTCCGTGTAAAGGATAATTTTGGGTGGGGTGTTTTCTTGAAAATCTTCGCGTCACAGCTTTGCAAGGTACTGAACCTAAGTACCAAGTTTGGTATTTATCTGCTTTTCGTTTTTGAGTTATGCTGTTCACACTCACACACACATGGACGATTTTCTAAAAATGCTGTTTTTGGATTCTCAAAACATGTATTTCTGGTGAAATCTCGGTAATTAATTTTTGGGTGGAATGCAATACCTTCTCTACCTTATGTACGTGGTAGAGGAAGTGTGTTTTACACAGCACTACATAGGCTCCTCACAATAATAATAATAATAATAATAATAATAATACTAATAATAATAATAAGTGAGAATACTACAAGAAAATCTTACAAAACAAGCAACAATCCGTTTCAGCAAACTTCAGCTTTATGAATCTCTTTGCATTGCTCAAGCCCTTTTTCTCCGCAATGCTCCAGGAATTCTTAGGATGGAATTAAATTGTACAAACGACGAATGGGGGAGGGATTATTCTCGTTATTGGAGATTCAGGACAGTCCTCGGTGTAATTAATTAGCCAAGTGAACAGACCCCAAACGTTCGCCTTCTCATCGATCTTGAGATTGTGAATTTAAATCTCCGTGTTTGACATGACGATTAAAGATTTATCATATTCAAAGCTTGTCCATTTAATCTTAAAGTAACCTCACAAAGAGGGAAAATGGTAAGTCAGTTGCCCACAAATTTTAGTGTCGTCATGACAGATAGTGAAAACCTTGGCTAGTAATTCGTACTCGGCAATAAATAAGGAACGTCTGACGCAATGCATTCACATGACTTTCTCTACTCTCTATCGTTTATTAGTAAGTACACAAACTATTCCTACTAAAGCTTATTTTTATATCTACTACATTTTATTCCAAATAAACCTTTACAGAAGTAGCTACTGACGCTGACCTCTGACACATCTTTGTTGTTCCTAGCAGTTGCTTCAGTGGACTCAGAGTCCCGGGTTCGATGGTTGGATGGCAGGGATTTGGAATTTGTTTTTGGTAGAGCTGAGGTTCTTGTTTTCAGGGGTGGTGACACTGCCTTGATGATATTAATAATACTGCCGGCGAAGTTTGAGTTATTTCTTTATTTTGTTACGTAGATTCCTATCTGGTCGACCCGCCACCTTCGTCGTCGAAACCACTGTTATTCTTATCACTTTTCGAAGACGCTACTTATGTGTTTCTCCGACTAGCCCTCGAATTGCCTAGATTTCACAACTTCATTTTTACACTATAAATTTTCTGATTATTTTCTTCTAATTTTGTTTCGTCGACCGTCCTCGTCGTTAGTTTGTACCGGAATGTGTCTCGGCGTTTCTTTTCCTCTTTCACGCCTTTCGCCAAACTTAGAGTTTTCCCCCACCTTTCTTATGTTTCGTTCCGTTTTAAGTTCAAACGTATCATGTGATGCATACGCGATCTTTTGATTGGCTATCATTTTGTTTCATGATTTTTATTATTGGCTACCCACACTTGACAACTTTCACATCTGCTTCTTACAGCTTATTTTGAGTTTTAAAATCTTCCCACGAATATTCTTAGATCGTAGATAAGGCATGTATACTTCCTGACCCTTCTAAGCTTTGAAACCGTTGTAAACTACCCGTCCGAGCCAGAGTACAATGCGAAACTTCCGGTAGGCTTGTTGTTGCCAAAGCAGGTAGATACATCCTTGGAGGACAACAAACTTGTTTTCTGTCTTTCCTACATCCTAATATGAATTCAGCACATTTTTGTCGTTATGTTCGATCGTATATTATTATTATTATTATTATTATTATTATTATTATTATTATTATTATTATTATTATTATTATTATCATTTCTCCTGGGTCTCGATAACCAGCTTCACTACGTTTCGTTTTATAGATACAAAGAGAACAGCGATAGCCAAATGTTTAACAACTGGACGCTATATGCTGCCTTAAAATTCCATATTGTTTCCATGACATCGCGAGAAACAACTAAACGTTGAAAGGACTATAAAGAATGGCCAATAAATGAACAATTCCAACCATGAATAATGGATACCTCAGAAATGGCTTATGCCACGAAAAACTTTATTTGAAATAAATTGTCTGTTTTGAAGATAGGTATCTACTGATAGACCACGAGAAGAAGGCAAGCGAGAGGAATGTGTAACATCAACACTTTCCTGCGTCCATATCATATTTACGCTCGCCGTGTGGATACGATAAGCATGTTAGGAGGTTATAAACTACTACACAGTGTTGTCAAGTACTCATTCATGCCAAGAGCCAATGCGTTAACGCCTATTACGGCGGTTGCTGTTCTACTAGTATCAGATCTGGCAGCATGGGTGGTTCATTTGAACACATAAACACATTTCGTAGTAAACGTAGGAAACAATCGACAGTACGTGAGCAGATAAACAGTTACAGAACCCCGCTCGCCTTCTTCTGGTTGTCCAACAGTACATTTCTTGTATAGTACGTTTTCGTCTATAGCTTAACATTTACCAGTTACACAAGCTTATGAAAATTCCTTCCAAATAAAGAGGTCTTCACAGGCTATTCTCAGACAATTCAAGATAGACATTTTATTTGTCATGTAAAGATCTTAAATGTACGGCATTTTAATCAAAATCCTTAGTCATATTTTAGAAAATAAACAACTTAGAAAAATGTTACATGTAAAGGGTAATTGGGGTGGGGGATTTTCTTGAAAATCTTCGTGTTGCATCCTGGGAAGATACCAAGTTTGCGACTTTTCGTTTTTGAGTTTATGCTGTTCACAGACACAAACACATAGAAGGACCTTTTTCTAAAACTGCCTTTTTTGGTTTCAGGGGTCTCAAAACATGTATTTTCTACCTACTTTGTACGTGTTGGAGAAAGTAAAAAGCTAATAGTATGGAAGTGATTCGTAAGAAACACCAACGGAGAATAATAATGGTACATGATAATATTATGATAGCAACAATTTAAATATTTGTATTTAAAGTTTAATTAAGATCAGCTGACTTATCTAACATTACAAGATTAACTTTTTTAAACTCCAGCGGCGAATTAATGAATTTAATTTACCTCCTGCGTTCATCATGATAATACAATACATATGCTCCAAAGGGTTTTATAATTCTAATACCGTACCGACCCGATCACCCGACTATTACAAATAACAGATGAAAGCTTCTCCGATATTCGCACAAAGGGATATGAAACATCGACGGAACGTTTGACTTACTTACCCTCCTCCCGACAGTGTTCCCAGTTCTGGAAATACTGCATAAGTACCCTTTGGTGGTGGGACAATCCTCGGTCGGAAGGTCGAGTAAGTTGTTTGATAATTACACTAGTTTAAACTTTAAACCTTTGTACTTTCTGTCCCACAGTTATTTAATAACATAAAATCTACATAATTTTCACAGTGCAGAAAAACTTTACACATACAACAAAATGAGTTTTCGCACTCGCTGGCCACCAAGTTAACTTCTTTAGAAAAGACACATAGTCAGCGACCATCGAGAAAATTTATCTTCTCAGTTAATGTAAAAGATCAGTTCAATCATTTCTAAATGTAGCAGCTTTCTCTCTATATACAATTATTTTGCATGTTTTGCTAACAAGTTATTACAACATGAATATAAAGGAAATAAAGAAAACTTACTCACATGGGGGTTATTATAGGGTTTTCGCCTCCAGAAACTTCAGTACATACACTACGTGATAAAAAGTATCCGGACACCCCCACAAACATACGTTTTTCATCTTAGGTGCATTGTGCTGCCACCTACTACCTGGTATTCATTATCCGCGACCTCAGTAGTCATTAGACATCGTGAAACAGCAGAATGGGACGCTCCGTGGAACTCACGGACTTCGAACGTGGTCAGGTGATTGGGTGTCACTTGTATCAGAAGTCTGTACGCGAGATTTCCACACTCCTAAACATCCCTAGGTCCACTGTTTCTGATGTGATAGTGAAGTGGAAACGTGAAGGGACATGTACAGTAAAAAAACGTACCGGCCGACCTCGCCTGTTGACAGAGACCGCCGACATTTCAAGAGGGACGTAAACAGTAATAGGCAGACATCTATCCAGACCATTACACAGGAATTCCAAACTGCATCAGGATCCACTCCAAGTACTATGACAGGCGTGAGGTGAAAAACCTTGGATTTCATGGTCGAGTGGCTGCTCATAAGCCACATATCACACAGAAAAATGCCAAACGACGCCTCGCTTGGTGTAAGGGGCGTCAACATTACACGATTGAACAGTGGCAAAACGTTGTGTGGAGTGACGAATCACGGCACACAATGTGGCGATCCGATGGCAGGATGTGGGTGTGGCGAATGCCCGGTGAACGTCATCTGCCAACGTGTGTAGTGCCAACAGTGAAATTCAAAGTGGTGATGTGATGTTATGGTGTGGTCGTGTTTTTCCTCGAGAGGGCTTGCACTCTTGTTGTTTTGCGTGGTACGATCACAACGCAGACCTACATTGATATTTTAAGCTCCTTCTTGCTCCCCACTGTTGAATAGCAATTCGGGGATGGCGATTACATCTTTCGATACGATCGAGCACCTGTTCATACTACACAGGCTATGGTGGAGTGGTTACACGACAATAACATCCCTGTAAAGGACTGGCCTGCACAGAGTCCTAACTTGAATCCTATAGAACACCTTTGGGATGTTTTGGAACGCCGACTTCGTGCCAGGCCTCACCGAGCTACATCGATACCTCTCCTCAGTTTCGCACTCCGTGAAGAATGGGCTGCCATTCCCCAAGAAACCTTCCAGTATCCCATTGAAAGTATGCCTCCTAGAGTGAACGCTGTCATCAAGGCTAAGGGTGGGCCAACACCATATTGACTTCCAGCATTACCGATGGAGGGCGCCATGAACTTGTACGTCATTTTCAGTCACATGTCCGGATACTGTAGATCATATAGTGTATATGTATAGAATTAGAATAAAGGTTATTCAGATGTTTTGACACTGTTTCATTACATCTGCAGTATTTGATAAATGACAGAAACAAATATAACACAGGAGCGATTATCGCTTTTTGAACTCTTGTCTTCTGTTTGTTGAACTGTTACATTATGACCATCTATGTATATTCCTTAAAGTAGAGTGTAACCGGCTTTTTTTATACTCTGCGGAGTGCAGTAGCTATTTTTTCTACTCCATGGCATTCTCTACTTAAAGTCAAAGTCTTTCTTGGAAGCATGTTATTTTATAACTCCATTGTGATCGTATTCAAGTACAAGGGCTTTGTAAATCCATTTTAATGTTTTAGTAATTTATGAAATGAAATTAGAAGGTGCGCTATAACCCCATGTCTGTCAGACGAATTAGGCGTTTCATTAGTGAAATTATTATCAAAATCAGTTCACTGTTTTTATGATTACACTACTAAACAACCCCCACAAATTTTCTGTCTCTATAATATTAGTATAGACTTGAATATGTCAGAGGTTCTTTACTGAATGTAATATGTTTCCTTTGTTGCAGGTAAGCGTTCTGTGAAGTATTTTGGATCGGTGAGTAAGTAAGCGTTCACTTCCACTTTTAAGTTGCAACAAGAGAAAGTCAGAATTGTAAATCTCATATGTTGCACTCTAATGACTTTCTCTACACTTGAACAAACTATTTTTACAAACACTTATTCTCCATGTACTTCATGTTAATCTTATTGCTAACTTTCTTGTAGGTGTAAGGGGAATATGTTAGGCTTTAAGCGATAGTCAAATATTTTAAGAGCTGGTTGCTATGTGGAGCATTCCATTCTCTTTGTATGTTCAGGACGAAAAAACAACGAATTCCCTTTGAGATTTCAAACAAATAACAAGGAATATCTCGCAAACGCT
Organism: Deroplatys truncata; assembly: GCA_030765065.1. Taxonomy (NCBI): domain Eukaryota; kingdom Metazoa; phylum Arthropoda; class Insecta; order Mantodea; family Mantidae; genus Deroplatys; species Deroplatys truncata. Next base: position 14,876,011 of record CM060987.1, read on the forward strand.
TTACTACACAAAGAAATGTACATGACATAAATTGTGTATTTTAACGCGATCTACATTTTTTGTGCAGTAAAATTTTGTCTATCTCTTATGGTTTACCAGTTATGCAAAAGTCGTTCAGAACGAAGAGGACTTTTGAGGGCATTCGCAGAAAGCACAACAAATACGTTTTGTCATGGACATATCTTAAATATGATATATTAACATAAATCTTTAGAGTCATTTTTAAGAAAATTAAAATTTTCGAAACGTACTCCACGTAAAAAGTTGACTGGAATGAAATCTCGAAGTAAATCTCGGTATCGAATTTTATAGGTGGAATTCAATACTTCCCCTACTTACCATATGTGGTAGAGAAAGTAAAAAATATGATGTTACACTCACATGACTTTCTCTACTCTTGTACAAACTATTTTTACAAACGCTTATTCTCCATATGCTTCATGTTAATCGAGATAAACATTTGCAGACTCTATCTTATTGCTATCTTGTAGATGTAAGGGGAATATATATTTACAAGGGCAATATACAAACACAGTAGCCATTAAGCATAGAGATTACTCTTAATAGCTGGTTGGTTGCTAGATGCAGCACCATTCTCTTTGCCACAGATTAATACTCTTTGCATATCCAAGACAAAAATTGAATAACGAATTCCCATTTGAGAAAAGAAGTATTGAAAAAAAATCTGAATTATGCTGTTCACAGACACACAGACGGACATGTTTCCAAAAATGCTTTTTTTTGGATTCAGGGGGTCTCAAAACATATTTTTCCGGTGAAAACTCGGTATCGAATTTTTGGGTGGAATTTAATACTTCCTCTACTTGCTATACGTAGTAGAGAAGGTAAAAAAGCAATACAGGCTCTATAAAATTAGAATATGTTTCTCCAGTAAGAATGAAATATAATTTATATATATATATATATATACATATATATATATATAAAGCTTACGATTGTAAACAAAGGAACATAATTGTGAAGTAGCGACTCCATTCTGAAGACTTGGTCTACCAGAAAAGAAACTGCAGCTAATGAATAAGAGCTGTTAGTAAAACACGAAACATTCCTGCAACAGTGAACTGGAAAGCCTTGGATTGTTTAACAAACGGAGAGAATATGGGCTGTATGAGATTCTGGGTTTATCTGCCGCACGGCGAACTACAGAAACAATCTGTCCAAGAATTTCCCACGGGAATCTGATGAAATAGTTTCTGGCGTGAGGTCGCGTGCCAGCACCCCATAGCCAAGTACGGGCTAATTAGGACCCCCGCCGTTATTCAATTGTCTGCATCGGACGGCTATTTAATTGTTCCAACTTGCTCTCTTCTTACACAAACAAGTGCGAGTTTTCAAGTAGGTTTCATATCAGCGAATATTTTAACTTTCTCTTTTAGTAGAAAGTGTGTTGTATTGCGCACAAAAATGTCGATATAATATATAGACTGAGTTAGAGTTGTTGATTTTCCATTGTTTTTATCCTTATATTCTATGGAACTACTCTTATACGAGGCAGTTTTTAAATTAAGTACCGTTTTAATATTTTGCCGCTGCAGCACTGCATTTTATATAGACAAACATATAAAATTGAGAAGAAAGCCACACAGAAAGGATATAGTTTGGTAAACAGGGTGCATACGGGTGATTTAAACATATCGCTGGACTTTTAAAAACCGCAGATCGCGAGCAATGTTTAGCCAAAGTGATTCATAGCAGTCTATAAAGTATTTGTGTGGTATAATTAAAACATCTGATGTATTACACTCATATGACTTTCTCTACTCTTATACAAACTATTTTTACAAACGCTTATTCTCCATATGCTTCATGTTAATCGAGATGTTAATCTTATTGCTAATTTTCTTGTAGATGCAAGGGGAATATGGTAGGCTTTAAGCGATAGTCAAATGTTTTAAGAGCTGGTTGCTATGTGGAGTATTCCATTCTCTTTGAATTGCCAGGACAAAATAAATGTATAACGAATTCCCATTTGAGAAAAAGTATAAGTATTGCAAAATTTAAGGGAATAACAAGCAACATCTCGAAAATGGTTCACTCAACAAAAAAAAATGTATGACATAAATTGTGTATTTTAACGCAATCTACGTTTTGTGCAGTAAAATTTTGCCTATCTCTTATGGTTTACCAGTTATGCAAAAGTCGTTCACAATGAAGAATACTTTTGGAGACATTCCCAGAAAATTCGAGATATACCATTCATTTTCCATAAAAATGTCTTAAACTTATGGTATTTTATTCAAAATCGTTAGAGCCATTTTTGAGAAAATTAAAACTTTCGAAAAATGTTCCATTTAAGGGTAATCTGAGGTGGGGGATTTTCTTGAAACCGTTCGTGTCGCATCTCTGGAAGATACTGAACCTAAATACCAAGTTTGGTGTTTATCCGACTGTTCGTTTCTGAGTTATGCTGTTCACAGACACACACACAAACACACACACACAGAAATGTTTCCAAAAATGCTTTATATGCATTCGCTGCATCTCAAAACATGTATTTCCTGTAAATCTCGGAATCGAATTTTTGGGTGAGTAGAGAAAGTAAACGTTTGATGTGTTACACTCGCATGACTTTCTCTACTCTTGTACAAACTATTTTTACAAACGCTTATTCTCCATATGCTTCATGTTAATCGAGATAAACATTTACAGAAACTATCTTATTGATAATTGTCTTGTAGGTGCAAGAGGAATATGGTAGGCTTTAAGCGATAGTCAAATGTTTTAAGAGCTGGTTGCTATGTGGAGCATTCCATTCTCTTTGTATGTCCAGGACATAAAAAAATAAAGAATTCCCATTTGAGAAAAAGTATAAGTATTGGAAAAATTAAACAAATGACAAGAAATATCTCGGAAATGGTTCACTCAACAAAAAAATGTATATGCCATAAATTGTGTGTTTTAACGAGATAAACATTTTTGTGTACAAAAAGTTTTGTCTGTCTCTTGCGGTTTACCAGTTATGGAAAAGCCATTCAGAGAGAAGATGAATTTTGTGGACATTCTCAGAAAATTCAAGATATGCATTTTATTTGTCATGAAGATATCTGAAATATTATATTTTAATCAAAATCATTAGGGCCATTTTATAAAAAAATCAAAATTTTGGAAAAATGTTTTATGTAAGGTGTAGTCTGTGGTGGGATATTTTTTTAAAAAAATCTTTGTGTGTTGATCCAGCTTTTCGTTTTTGAGTTATGCTGTTCACAGACACCAAACACACACATAGACCTTTTTTCAAAAAATCCTCTTTTTTTTGCATTCAGGTGGCCTAAAAACATGTATTTCCGGTGAAATCTGGTGAAGTTTTGGGTGCTATGCAATACTTCCCCTACCTACTATACGTAGTAGAGAAAGTAAAAAGCATGTCCCTTTCATTGTGCTGCCAACTTCACGATGTAGTGAGCAACAGTATAATATGTTTAACTTAGAAGCTAATTACTTTAGTAAAACAATTTTACCGTTGCATTATAAAACTTCGCACCGCTTGCGTTTTTTTCCTAGAAATATAAATTTTATAATTAGACATGATAGCTGTAATTGCTTTATGCAGATAGGGGATTATTCGCTTATAAACAGGTTAAGCTGTTGTTACAGTTGATGCTGTAATTAAGGATTAAGTAAATCATTTCATTATGTAGGCTGTTAAATTTCACAACGTTAGTGTAACGTATACCCTTGGAGTGAGGGAAGGACAGAAAGCAGTTTAAAGTCTAACTGAGAGAATGCAATCATATGGGTATTTAAAAGGGAATATGCATAAAATCTAATGGTATTTTCCTATTTGGACCTAGAGTAGGAGTAAGGGACACTGTTCCAGCTGATGATGCGCGCTTGCAAGGACGGGGTCCGTAACGTTTTAAGACTTGAAACCAACCCTGATCTCTCCGCGGGCTTGGCTGCGATTAGGAACGAGCCCCCGTAGAATGAGGCACCAGGCAGTTGTAGCCGAACCCTTTGCTCCAAATTTTGATGCTACTATCTCGAAGTTGTATCCATTAGATAACGTTTAATCTTAACTGTTTTTCGTTGAGTTCTACAGTATGATCTCCTAGCTCGTTCTGCGTTGTCTGTTCCGCCAGCCGCTACAAGTTCTTTGCGTGAGTGTATAGTGAAAGGATCACACTAGTTAGCTGATAAGTTTTAATGTTTAGTCAAATAGTCGGTTTGAAAAGAGTAGCTAGCTGTTGAATTAAAGAATTAAATTATTTTAGAATAATAATTATGTGAAGCGTCAGTGAAACATCCCCCACAAGAGCTGCTAACTCAAGCGCGTTAATGGGCGCGATGACTCAACTTAAAAATCTGTTGTGATACATTCACATGGCTTTCACTACCTTCTATCTTCATTAGTGTGTGTGCAAGCTATTCTTATTAAAGCTTATATTTCTATCTAGTACATTTTAATTCCAATTAAAGTTATGCAGAAATAGCTACATTACACATTTCGTTATAGATACAAAGAGAACAGCGATAGTCAAATGTTTAACAACTGGACGCTATATGCTGCCTTAAAATTCCTTACTGTTTCCATGACATCACGAGAAACAACTGAAACTTCAAAAGAATGGCAAGTATTAAGCAATTCGAACTTTAATAGCGTATATCTCGGAAACGGTTTTTGCCACAGAAAAAAACTAATTTTAAGTAAATTGAGATCTGCATTTTCTATATGGTACGTTTTCGACTATCGCTTAACACAAAATTCCTTCCGAAAAGAAGAGGTTACACGGATTATTCCCAAAAAATTCAAGATACACGTTTTATTTGCCATATAAATATCTTAAATAAGACATTTTAATTACAATCCTTAGCAGTTCTTTTAAAAATCAAAATTTTCGAAAAATGTCTCATGTTAAGGGTAGTTGCGGATGGGGGTTTTCTTGAAAATCTTCGTGTCGTATCTTTGGAAGATACTGAACATAAATACCAAGTGTAAATTTATCCAATTTCTCATGTTTAAGCTATGCTGTTGACAAACACACACACACACACACCTTTTTCTAAAAATGCTTTTTATTCAGGGGCCTTAAAACATGTATTTCTTCTGAAATCTCGATTTCGAATTTTTGGGTGGAATCCAGTACCTTCTCTACTTTCTACGTGGTAGCGAATATAAAATACTGATGTGATACATTCACATGGCTTTCTCTGCCATCTATCATTTATTAGTGGGTATACAAACCATTCTTATTAAAGCTTATTTTTCTATCTACCTCATTTTAATCGAGATAAACCTTTACAGAAATAGCTACATTACACATTTAGTTATAGATACAAAGAGAACAGCGATAGTTAAATGTTTAACAACTAGACTTAAAATTCCATACTGTTTCCATGACATCGCGAGAAACAACTGAGTGTTGGCAGTACTTTGAAGAATGAACAAGTAATGAACAATTCAAACATTTAATAACGGATATCCCAGAAATAGCTTATGCATCAAAAAAATTTATTTGAAATAAATTTTGTGTTTTGAGGAGATCTAATTTCATGTGTAGTACGTTTTCGTCTATTGCTCAACTTTTACCAGTTACACAAGATAATATAAAATTCCTTCCAAATAAATAGGATTTCTAAGACTATACACCAGTAAATTCAGGATACATGTTCCACTTGTGCAAATATGTTTAAAACCGTTAAATCATTTTTGAGAACATCAGAAATTTTAATAAAATTCCGTGTAAAGGATAGTTGGGTTGGAGAATTTTCTTGAAAATCTTCGTGTGGAATCTTTGGAGGATGCTGAAACTAAATACCAGGTTATGTAGCTGTTTATCCGAGATTTCGTTTTTAAGTCATGCTGTTCAGACACCGATATAAGACACACACGGATCTTTTTCTAAAAACGGTGTCTTTTGGATTCAGGGGCCAATAACATGTATTTTTTTAGTCTCTGTATGTAATTTTTTAATGAAATACAATACTTTCAGGTAGTGAAAGTATGATTATTTTTTTCTTTCTTTTTTACCTCAAGTGAAGTAATTTCGTGCGTTAAGTTATTAGTATTCAAAGTGGACGTAGTGACGTAAGTGAGTCATAACACGTTAGGCAGAATATAGACTTTCTTAGCAAGGTTTTTATTCCTGAACGCGCCACATTTTCTTTACATAGAGTGTTATTTTTTTCAGGGAAGCTGTCTGTCTGTCTGGCTGTTTGTTTGCCGTTTATTCCTTCAGAGGCGTACGTCTCACGGTTATTTGTTTTTATTTCCCTGTGTTTCACCTCGCGCCTCGTGTCTCGGTGTGTAGAATATGATTCAGCAACACATGTCTTCGCGGACAGATGTTCTCCACATTTCAGCCCGTCCGCCTGGAAAGTGGATACAAGTTAAAATAAACTTCACATCAATTCTAGGCAACGTCTTTTCACTTTCTCCTGCTCGTATTCCCACGATAGTCATAAAATTGGGACTTCACAAACCCGTTCCTCTTCGCGGCCTGCGTACCTGTCACAAACTTTAATCTTATTCTGGTTGTTCTTTTTTAATATTTCCTCGGGAAAATCGCACGGTACTGGGTAAGCGTGCGGTTAGAATCGCGTACCAGCCAAATTGTTTTTCTGCCTTTAGGCAAACTTAGCAATATCGTGGCAAAACAGCGCGTTTTGGAGCACCACCATACAACGGAGGGGTTCGCCTCGCAGCCTGCTTCTTATAACCTTGCCTCGCAGACACGTATTCTTCCTTGCTCTGTTTTTCTAATGAACACCTTCGAATGGTGACAAAGAAGCCGTGAGCAGTGCGGTAAAAGCGTGATAACTAGAACCCGGGAGTTAGGTAAAATGTCTTTTCTAATTGGAAGGATTTAATGAGTTAAATAGAGATAAACGTGTTTCCGTACATGTAGGGACAGTAAGGCCAGTTTTTATTTTTCCTGTTTTAAGGTTAAAGCCTTTTTTTGCCTGTTTTGGATCTTTATCCACTTTAGCTGTAGTTATCTACACATTTTAAAAAATGCATAAATTCAATGACTGAAAGTGAAAATAATGAAATGACGCTTTCACGTACAAAAATATTTATTGAGGATCTTGTTCACTATCAATGATTTTATTATTTCATTTTCAAGCAGTCGAAACTTACCTTCTCAAACGGTTCGATTAAGCTCTTTAAATAACAGAACCTATGAAACGAATGCAGTAGGTACCTTATATGAAAAAAGGCAGTTGAAAGTTCTCCTCCCGAAAATGCTCTATATCACATGCCAAGTCCAAGGATTGCACAGAATCGCCGATGAAATAAGTTTGTATCCTCTGGTGGTTATGTTGGTTTCCAACACAAGACCTCCCTAAAATCACGCCCCCGAATGTGGGATTAAGGACGTGGCACCAGAGCTTGCTTTACCTCCACAGCCAGTTCTCACCAGATAGGGAAACTGGGTCTCTGCATCCATATATTACAGCAACAGTTTAGACAAGATATGTGAGATATTTGATGCTCTATCAGAAGACGAAGCTTCTTCAGTTCGCGAGGTAAAGAAGTGGTATAATGAAGGACTCACAACGATCTGGCGTTTAGATCAGCGCATTACAGGAAACAGTGTTGAGGTTGGAGAAAAGAGGTAATAAGGTAGTGTCATCCATGGTGAGCTTTGAAGGTGCAATAAATAAGTGCTGAAAGTACCAAGAGGGAGGAAAAAGTGTTAGTGAAAAGTGTAAGCATGTTACGACTGGTATTGTAAACCTAGAAAAGCTTAAGAATATTTGTGATGTCCTGAAAGGTAAAAGTTCTGTTGTAACTGATATGAAACCTTTTTTTCGAGTGGAGGAGAAAATTATTTAATCACTATTCCAGCCCCGATGGGAGTCAGGACTGAGAGTGTGGGACTCGCCAATAGCCGGCATACGCACAAAAACTCCTCCACCGGAAGGAAAAAGAGGAATTCAAGTGTGATAATGAGGCAGTACCGCTGTTGCACCTGCGTATTGCTGGAAATGATATATTGACCGGTCCCGGAGGACCTAAGTCAGGTGATAGGTAAGGTCCCAGGACGCAAATGGCCAAGTCCTACTTGCGCCCTTGGGAATTTGGGGTGGTGTAATGAGGTAAGATTGTGAGGAAAGGAATGGTGTAGCGGAAGGCAAGCTAGGCAAAACCCAGCTTACCACCGTGGTGAATTCGGTGAGCTGGCTTCTGGATGTTCCTTGGCTGCCGAGCGAGGCCTCTAGGTGCTGCCTCCGGTGACTCCGGTGGCTCTGTAGTTCATTGAGCTTTCTCAGGACGAACTTGAGCTCATCCTTGACGATTTTCTGTAATGCAATGGAAATCCCGCGCATTGTAGCGTTGAAATCGTTAGTTGTTAGGATGCTGTGTTGCTGTTGGTCGAAGGTTGCTTGAGTGTACTCAACTTCTTGGAGTGTTTTGTTGTGCTCAGAAAGTGCCATATCCAAGGCGGCATCCCTTTCTGGGTGCAGCATCTCAGCTTCTGAAGAATCTCCAGTTGAGCTGCGTTGATGGTAAAGAGGCCTTTGTGATGGATGCTTCACCCTGGACAGGAAACTGTGGAGATGGACGTGACTAACGTCATTCAGGAGATCGCGCCACTATAGTGGAACCTCGGATCGCTGGAGCAGGAGTCAGCCGTGTGACTATACTGGCAACAGTGGCGACATGGAACAGGACGGTACTCCGACTGGTCTCTATCTGCAGCCCCACGTCCAGTGCATCCGAGTATTCCTCCCTGTCCATAAACTCCAACCTCACCACCGGTGTTGGTCCCCGTTGGTTGTGAATTCTGGTAGCTTTGGCAGCTGAGGGCCAGAATTCCTAGGCGGCTCGGGGAAGCAGTGCGGTGGGGAGTTGGCTATGAACTCGCCTGACCATGGCGGAGATGCGCGGAGGCAAGCGCTGGCGACAAGAGCTGGAACTAGGCGGAGCTAATGTTGGCGGCTGTGTCGCTTCCTCGATTGGCGGCGCTAGAGAGAGAGAGTAGTAGAGGTTTCAACTTCATCGGTGGTCGGCTTTGGAGCAGCGGTGTTTCTTGTCTATTTCCTACCCATGTTGAATAGTCGAGATCTCGAAGCGAAGGAGTCTTTGTTTTAAATACGCTCCAGTCACTTCTATGGGAGCAGAATGTTCTTTCTTCTTGATGAAAAACGTTCCCTCTGCCCAGGCGGTTGATTATGACAGAGGACACCTTGAAAAAGTATAATGTTGCTTTTGATCAAGTCAAGAAAGAGCAAGTACTTTAAGTGGTAAATACATGATTAGGTATCTTAGATATTTTGATTAATAAAGCGTGGGATTGCTCTCTGTTTTTGCTTATAATAAATGCTCATTTTGATTATATGAGTGCATAATTTCGGTAATTTAAGGGCCTTTTTTCCTGCCTATTTTAACCAAATAAATGCCTGAACTTCCGATAACTAGTGACAACGTACTCGTTAACTGAATTTTTAAAGCAACAATTTACCTTCTGATGTTCTCGTTATATCGGAGCTCGTTCTGTGGTCTCGTGCGCCAGCTGCTCCAGTGGTAGAGCTATGAGAACTTTACTTTCAGGCATACGTCAGTATATTTTGAAAGGATAACACCAGTTTAAATTGACTGAGAAATTTAATGTGATCTAATACTTGACCTACTGAAACGAGTTGATGACCGTTTGAAGATAAAGAATGAAACTGATTATGAATCGTAGCACTCGAAACTATAATAATTGACTTATTGTACATACTTGATTCTGCAGTATCAATTTCACGGTTTGAAATAACTGTTTCCGCAATACAAGAAATTAGAAGCGTAAATGGCCGTGAGTCGCTAAGATACTTACCGGCAAGACGACTCGTGATGGCCTCTAAATCTCCTAACAAAAGCGCGTCACTGAACGCTTAATGTTTCACGAGTAATCACCAGATTAAGTGACTGATTCTCAAGAAAGTGTCTCACGAATGTATACACGAAAGTGTGAACGAAGGAATGTGTGTCTGATTAGAATTGCATGCCTATTTCTTAACTCAAGCTCCGCATGCATATTACTCCCCTACCACTATACCTCCTTGCCCGTAGCCAATCTTACAATTTTTACTTCCTTTACTACGTATACTAAGTAGGGGAAGTATTGTATTCCACCCAAAAATTCGATACCAAGATTTCACCGGAAATGTATGTTTTGAGAATCCCTGAATCCAAAAAAGCATTTTTGGAAACATGTCAGTGTGTGTGTCTGTGTCTGTCTTTGAACAGCATAATTCAGAAAATCCCCCCACCCCAGATTACCCTTTACATGGAACATTTTTAGAAAATTTTAATTTTCTCAAAAATGGCTAACGATTTTGATTAAAATATCCTATGCTTAAGATATTTTCATGACAAATGAAATGTATATCTCGAATTTTCTGGGAATGTCTCCAAAAGTATTCTTCATTGTGAACGACTTTTGCATAACTGGTAAACCATAAGACATAGACAAAATGTTACTACACAAAGAATGTAGATCGCGTTAAAATACACAATTAATGTCCTATACATTTTTTTGTTGAGTGAACCATTTTCGAGATATTGCTTGTTATTCCCTTAAACTTTCCAATACTTATACTTTTTCTCAAATTCATTATTCATTTTTTTGTTGTCCTGGTAATACAAAGAGAATGGAATGCTCCACATAGCAACCAGCTCTTAAAACATTTGACTATCGCTTAAAGCCTATCAATTCCCCTTGCATCTACAAGAAAATTAGCAATAAGATTAACATCTCGATTAACATGAAGTATATGGGGAATAAGCGTTTGTAAAAATAGTTTGTACAAGAGTAGAGAAAGTCATGTGAGTGTAACACATCAAATTTTTACTTGTGCGCTTGTTACCTTGTTGCTATGGGGCCTGGCTAAACTCTCAAAAATACTTTTCACTTCTCTTTCTCAGAATTTCTGCGTACCTGACTACTGATCGTAACTATAAACTGCCTGTCAAGAATCTTTAAGCTAATGATTTTGCTCCTCACGTTATTGAATTTGCTTAACTCGACTCGTTAATAACCTTTTTCTTCCACAAATATTTCAGCTAAATTTTATTACATTATACATTGGTTTAATATGCGGACATTGTTTATTGCAATTATTTCTTTACCTTAATACCATTCCTTTATTTAATTATTTATATCTTGAGACAGCATTTTTAACAGTTAAATGATTTCAGTCAAATTATATAATATATAAATTCAATAACAGCCCGCCTTGAAGCAATATGTGTATGTAATAATTTGTAAAATGTATATTATAGTCATTGTATATGTTTATATTATTGTATCCATGTGTAATAATGTTATATGAATATATTACGTAATTAAATAATGTAGGAGCTGTGAGAATAAAAGGTTAAAGGTTGCTAACAATGAGGTAACCTTGAGGCAATAATGAGTAAGATAGTTTAATAATGCTATTAGTCATTATTGGAGCCACAATAAAGTAATTTTTGAGACAGTTCAATAAATAGCCAATCAACAACCAGAAAAAGCATTAGTTAAATGAAGGTACTGTATTGGAGTAGGATTAGCCAATCAGAAACTGAAATATAGCAAAATTTACAAATTTAGAGTTCAATTGCCAGCAGACAGCGTTACTAACCAGTCGCAAAATGTGTCCTCGAGAAATTTAATACGTATTCGTGTAAGACAAAAAATAAGTTTACGTGTTAAAAAGTGTAATTAATTAATAAAAAGAATCTCATAGCTCTCTATATCATTGAAGTGTTAACTAAATCGTGTCAAGCATTAATAAAAGGAGTGAAGTAAAATTATAATCTTTGTAGGCCTACATTCTTGTCGCATCACAACCCTGCCAAGACATACATGTCTAAAAAAATACTGACGCAGCCGAGGCAATCATAAATATATAATATTTAAAGAAACAGTCAAATTACAAAGTTAATATTTTTTTTAAAATTTGGGGCAAAGGCCACCAGAAAGTATATTTGGGGCGAAGGCTACCGGAAACTGTTTACTATACGTGCGGTTACAACCAACTTCAAGTTCGGCTCCCCAACAGTTGAAATATAATACAACCTACTTCAAATTGACGACCAAAGTGTGGTGCAAATAACGTAAAAAACCATCTTCTTCAAATTGGCGCCCAACGTGGGGCAAATAACAATACAACAAAACATCTTCTCAATCTTCATAACAATAATTACGGTATCAGTCGATATAAACGCATGTAATGATAGATGCAGGTGCTTTCGTGCATCCTGAGTGGCAGATTTAAACCGAAGGATCCTCTCATCTGTTTATTGATAAGAATTTATATGCATTCCAGGTGCATAAATTACGTAATATACTTTACTCATAGGGTTATGAAAATGTGAATTTGACAATTATCTTTGAATGCGTTAAGGTAAATGAACATGTCAGTAGGGAACTATTTTGTATCGCATAGTTACCCATTCCATGACAGCAGCCAACTGTCAGGTGACTAGTGCACGTGACCTTTAAGAGATGCGGAACAAAGTTGTATGGAATAGATCTTACATAGATCTATTGTGGCTACCATCCCCCAGGGGGAAGAGATGAAGTGAAGGAACCACAGGAGGCTATAGGTCACAGACGCGCGGAGGCCCCCAACAGTTCCAGGTTCGAAGACTCGTCCCACTGATGGAGCTACCTAAAGAGGGTGATAAAACATCCTTCGATCAAGCACCCTCTAGTGTTCAGGTTTCCTTCGAATAAGTATCCGCACCATCTGTCCGGCACCGCCATACGTCTCTTAACCTAGAAGCACACCTGAAACATGAAACGGAAATAATGGAAAGGAAATCGTACTTAAGTACCCACCCCAGAATGTCCGCCGACCAGGGAAAACCACGAAAAATCCAAGGTCAGAGTGGGCGGTCGACGGGAATCGAACCTGATCCCCTTAAGGGGGATGAGGGGAGAGACATGAAGGGTGACCAGATCCGGATGACGGCAGGCGCAAGCACAAACGGGGTACCTAATGTTTCCAGATTGAACACGCCGAGGTTGCCCAGGCTCACTCACAAACGGCCGAAACCCAGGCGGTTGTCCCTCCGGGGCGGGACGCACTCGGATGAGAGACCTAACTGACCAGTCCTCGCAGTGATGCCGGCAAAGAAGCCTCTACAGAGCATTCAGCCACCGACGAACACCGTTGCCCGATCCTAAAACCCTGAAACAGGGGATGAGGAAGATAAAATGTACGCAAAACGAGGGCAGGAGAGTTGTGGTGGAAGATAAACCATCCCAGCATTCGACTGCCGATCCGGGGAAACCAGTGAGCGTCGCCAGGCATCGAGCTCAGGACCTCCCGAATGCATGAAGAGTGATAAGTAACCCGGTTTTATATTAGCTACTACGTATGTTGTTTGTGAAAAGAAAAGCTTGCAAGACTGAAGGAGTATTGAACGATGATGAACGTCCTAGCAGGGCTTCAAACCCTTTTCTTTGCTTATATGAACTTGCACTTCCAGGGCAGGACATAACTATGTTAGTAGTTTGTTGCAGGGAAGTAAAGCCACCTGCCATCGCTTTTTCATCGTCCTCTAGGAGCCGCAGGAATTTCGCTCTAATGACTTCTTCACGCGTCCAACTCGACTTCGCTCGTTCCACAAAATAACGCACCTTTAGGGAAATTAAATGAGAACGGTCGTCGAGTGTTTGTGTACTGTACGTTTTAAAATTACCCTTTATGCCGTTTCTTTCGCTTTTCATAAAGGTACAGCGCAATAATTACACTTATGTTTTGAGGGGCATGAAGTAGACTTAAAGCCTGAGCAAGTAGTTAGCGCTTTGCTTCTTTAAGATTTCAGTGTTATTACTTTCTCAAGCTCGGGCAAAACACAGAGAAATATGAACAAGCTATTACGCAGTTGTGAGGATTAGGAAGCATTTTCAGGTGTGACAGCCTTGTAAAACCCCTTCTTCTTTCAAGAATAACACCATTATGGTAATTTTATACCCCCTCTCGGCGGCTCCTGCATTGGGGCAAGTACCCAAGCCTGGAACTGCGTGTCTGTGGCCTGCAGTCCTGTGTGGTTCCTTCACGTCATCCTATGTAGGTCTCGGGGCACCAGGTAGCTCCCTCAGAACATTTTTTCCAGTAAGCATGCATCCACGCCATCTGCCCGTTACCGCCATGCATCACGAAACGTAGAAATACACCTGAAAGATGAGACGAATATGGAGTGAAAGGGAAGTATCGGAAAGGAGATCGTGGCAGAGAAGAAAACACACCAGCATTCGCCTGTGGAAGCTGGGGAAACCACAAAGATCCCATGGGTCAGAGCGGAGAATCGCCGGGATCGAATCCGTGACCTTCCGAATGCGGGCCATCCGGTTAACATAAAAATATATAGCTAAAAAAACCTACGCAGCCCATCTCGATGGTTTAGCGTAGCCTGTCTGCCTCACATTCAAGAGGTCTCAAGCTCGAATCTCGATTAGGGTTTTCCTTTATTCTGAAGAGACGAATATCGGTTAACTCTAAGCTTTAGGTTCCCCGGGCCCATTTGAGCATCACTTCAGCCATTTGGTTCATTCACCGTCCGATATGACCTTCCTGCTTAAAGGACGTTAAACTGATGTGTTGCACTCACATGACTTTCTCTACTCTTGTACAAACTATTTTTACAAACGCTTATTCTCCATATGCTTCATGTTAATCGAGATGTTAATCTTATTGCTAATTTTCCTGTAGATGCAAGGGGAATATGGTAGGCTTTAAGCGATAGTCAAATGTTTTAAGAGCTGGTTGCTATGTGGAGTATTCCATTCTCTTTGCATGTCCAGGACATAAAAAAAATGAATAACGAATTTGAGAAAAAGTATAAGTATTGGAAAATTTAAGGGAATAACAAGCAATATCTCGAAAACGGTTCACTCAACAAAACAAACGTATATGACAGAAATTGTGTATTTTAACGCAATCTACATTTTCGTGTAATAAAATTCTGTCTATCTCTTATGGTTTACCAGTTATGCAAAAGTCGTTCACAATGAAGAATACTTTTGGAGACATTCCCAGAAAATTCGAGATATACATTTCATTTGTCATGAAAATATCTTAAACATATGTTATTTTAATCAAAATCGTAAGAGCCATTTTTGAGAAAATTAAAATTTTCGAAAAATGTTCCATGTAAAGGGTAGTCTGGGGTGGGTGGATTTTCTTGAAAACCTTCGTGTCGCATCTCTGTTAGATACTGAACCTAAATACCAAGTTTGGTGTTTATCCGACTGTTCGTTTCTGAGTTATGCCGTTCACAGACACATAGACACACGGACATGTTTCCAAAAATTTTTTTTTTGGATTCAGGGGTTCTCAAAATATGTATTTCCGGTGAAATCTCGGTATCGAATTTTGGGTGGAATACAATACTTCCCCTACTTACTATACGTAGTACAGAAAGTAAAAAGTGTATATTACAGTCATTATATATGTTTATATTATTGTATAAATGTTCAAT
Organism: Deroplatys truncata; assembly: GCA_030765065.1. Classification (NCBI taxonomy): domain Eukaryota; kingdom Metazoa; phylum Arthropoda; class Insecta; order Mantodea; family Mantidae; genus Deroplatys; species Deroplatys truncata. The sequence goes on from CM060987.1 coordinate 14,891,438, forward strand.
AATGTTATCTGAATGTATTATGTAATTTAATAATATAGCAGCTGTGAGAATAATAGGTTAAAAGTTGTTAACAATGCGGTAACCTTGAGGCAATTATGAATTTGAAAGTTTAAATGCTACTAGTCTTTATTTAAGCAACAATAATGTAAATTTTGAGACAGTTTAATAAATAGCCAATCAACAACCAGAATAATCTTTAGTTAAATGAAGGTATTCCTATGGAGTAGGATAAGCCAATCAGAGACTTGAAATACAGAAATTTACAAATTTAGGCAGTAGAAATGAAATGAGTTGCGTGTAGACAGCGCTCATAAACTGGACGCGTTGGTTGTAGACAGTGTTCCTAACTAGACGCGAGATGCGTCCTCGAGAAGTATAATACGTATTTTGTGTGAGATAAAAATAGTTTACGTGTTAAAAAGTGCCAGTAATTAATTAAAAAAAAATCTCACAGCTCTCTATATCAGTGAAGTGTTATTTATATCGTATCAAGCATTAATAAAAGGAGTGAAGTAAAATTATAATCTGTGTAAGCCTACATTCTTCAGTCGCACCACAACCCTGCAAAGAGAAACATGTCTCTAACAATAATACTGACGCAGCCGAGGCAAACATAAATGTATAATATTTAAAGAAACAGTCAAATTACAAAGTTAATATTTTTAAACATTTTTTGGGAGGGGCAAAGGCCACCGGAAAGTACATTTAGGGCGAAGGCTACCGAAAAGCGGGTACTATACGTGGGGTTGTTATGAACTTCAAGTTCGGCTCCCAACAGTTGAAATATAATACAACTCCTTCAATACAACCTACTTCAAATTGACGCCCAAAGCGTGGTGCAAATAACGTAGAGATACTATCTACTTCAAATAATAATAAATAATAATAAACAAATAGAATGAGGCTAGAAAAAATAGTACCACTACAATAAACACTATTGCGCTAAAAAAAGTAAAACATATTTAAATATACCATCTTAAATATAAACAGCGGTAACCCGTATTCTGATGCCTTATTATACGAGGGCTGATCAATAAAGACTGAGACTGATTTTTTTCACACATATTTATTACTCCATTTCAATGTTGACATGATCTTTTTTAAAGTAGTACCCTCCTAACTGAATGCACTTTTTATAGCGTCTCTGCCAGTCCTCGAACACATGGTGCAGGCCATTCTTTGTCAGGTCTTTGAGAATCGCCTCACTTTTCTTTAGCACTGCTTCAGTGCTCTCAAATCGAATGCCCCGGGGCTTTGCCTTTAGTAATGGGAATAAAAAGAAATCACAGGGGGTATGACCGGGGCTTTAAAGCGGATGCGGCACACAGGTAATGTTGAATTTAGCCCAAAATTCCTGGACTTGATTTGCGACGTGAGGCCGTTCGTTGCCATGATGAAGTCGCCACCCATTCCGATGATGTTCTGGACGCTTCCTTGTAATGTGCTTCCTCAGTGTAGCCAATACGTGTAGTAGCTGCTGTAACAGTAGTGGAGGGGGGGGAAGTGCATGCTGGTAAATCATTCCATTTCGAAACACCAGGCCCACCTTGCTTAGCACAGAGGACTCGCCCTTCTTTGAAGTCCTTGAACCACCTAAACACCGTTGCACGAGGTAGTGCATCTTCACCGTATGCTTGCTTCAGCTTTTCGAAAGTTTCAAGGTTGTATGATTTAAACGAAAATAAAATTTTATTGCGCTGTATTGCTCCTCTCGTGTCACCTCCATTTTGTGGTATGCGAAATTCAAGTAGGGTCAACAATATATACCAACGTACCGTTACCAGAGTGCTGTCGCTTATGGACATTATACATGAAACCCTGTTCTTTTCAAGTATTCGTGGTAGAGACATAAAACTATCAAGAAAACTACAGAAAAAAATCAGTCTCAGTCTTTATTGATCGGCCCTCGTAGTAAACAAAGATCAGTTAAGAGAATACACAAAACAAAAAGAAAGAAAAAAAAGCACCAACATCATACATCTGCGCTTCCCTACTATCGGCCTTCTCAGATCTCAGCTGTGTTGCCTTAAGTAGAAATTTACCTATTCCCTCCTGCCAGTAGCGTCCAACATGCCCTTAACTCTCCATTCGAGGTGGTAGAGGATCGCGGTAAATATTTTCCTTCCATTCCTCTGTACAACTTACCAACATATGCCCCATGATTCTTCTTCTTCGCAAACTTTCATCAGTAATTTTTATCATCCGCCATGCTCCCAATGCTTACACGCGAGCCCTGTCTAATGAGTTTGGTGACCCACACTTCACTCAGATTTTAACACAGACTGTACTTATAACGAAGTATGTGACAACCTAGCGCGACTTTAGGCGCTACGTTTCGCCGATAATTGATTACAGTAAAACAGCAAACGAAAGACAAGAGTCAAAAAGCGTAAATTTTAGAAATACACGCTCGTCTATTAGCTTAAGTCCGGTTTACTTCAGAACTACATCACCAAAACTCTTACATTATACGCTGCCATCTTTCGTATCTCTTACTTTTACTCTTTGACTTTATAAAGTGTGATAATTCTTTCTCTTTCTAATTTTCAGAACTGGTCCACAAACTGCAGCTTCACACATCTCTTTAATTTATAAACGCGCTGAGTTCCAGTTATCTAAACCTTCAGCTAGTGGGTTTCTTGTTGAATGAGTTTGACGGAACCTAATTGCCTTAGCCACTCTGACTTCTATTTAATTGATTTTCCTTAACTTGTAAACTGCCTGGTAACAACTTCCTTTTCACTTACAAAGTTTTGTGTTTCTTCTTCTATTAAGCATTGATTCAATATATAAAAATCTGATGTGTTACATTCACATGACTTTCTCTACTCTTGTACAAACTATTTTTACAAACGCTTATTCTCCATCTACTTCATGCTAATCGAGATAAACATTTGCAGACTTTATCTTATTGCTAATTTTCTTGTAGATGTAAGGGGAATATATATTTACAAGGGAAATATAGAAATACAGTAGCCTTTAACCACATACATATCTCTTAATAGCTGGTTGCTAGGTGCAGCACCATTCCCTTTGCCACAGATTAATACTCTTTGCATATACAAGACAAAAAAATGAATAACGAATTCCCATTTGAGAAAATAATTATTGAAAAAGTTAAGGGAATAACAAGCAATATCTCGAAAATGGTTCACTCAACAAAAAAAAATGTATGACATAAATTGTACATTTTAACGCGATCTACATTTTTGTGTAGTAAAAGTTTGTCTATCTCTAATGGTTTACCAGTTATGAAAGTCGTTCACAATGAAGAATACTTTTGGAGACATTCCCAGAAAATTCGAGATACACATTTCATTTGTCATGAAAATATCTTAAACATATGATATTTTAATCAAAATCGTTATAGCCATTTTTCTAGAAAATCAAAATTTTCAAAAGATCTTTCCGTAAAGGTAGTCTGGGGAGGGATAATTTTGCTGAAAATCTTCGTGTTGTATCTTTGGAAGGTTCTGAACTTAAATACCAGCTATGGTGTCGATCCGACTTTTCGTTTTTGAGTTATGCTGTTCACAGACACACGTACGTAAAACTGGGTTTGATTTAAAAATGTTTCCGATGACGTCACAACCTGCAACAGGGATGTTAAAAAGGCGTTTGTTTACGTTAAAAGTGTCTTTAAAGTATTTATATTGCTTGACGTGTCCTAGTGTTTCGAAAAGTACTGAAAATTAGCAATAAGATAGAGTCTGCAAATGTTTATCTCGATCAACATGAAGTAGATGGAGAATAAGCGTTTGTATAAATAGTTTGTGCAAGAATGGAGAAAGCATGTACATCGGATATTTCTTTTTTTCTTTGAGCACCTAACTGATTTTGGGGACCCGGTTTGTCACCGTATTGTCTAAGCTTCCGTAGTAGGTACAAAATTTTCCTCGTTCTGAATCCTTTTGTTCTATACGTTGAGGGCTGGTTGCATCGGCACAACCTTCCGTCCTACTTCTAGCGGCTATGGTTGTGATTCCTTGGAGTGCTTTTATTTCTTTTTCGTCTCAATTCTTTATTTAATATTTTATTTACCTTTTATTCTGATTAATTGTTTAGTAGCGTGTTTTGATATCTAATTGGGCGAATATTAGTATCTCAAAATATATTTTGCAAGTTGTGGATTTTTTGTAAGTATGTCGTATCCTAATCCAAACTGTTCAACTTATTTTTTGAGAAAATAAAAAATAAGTTGTTTCTATGCAAAGGGTAGTTTAATTCTGCGCAATGGTGTGGGCTAGTGCGCGGAGCTACCTACGGAATGCACCCAGCGGGTGCATACATTAAGCCCCAGGTGCCCACTAAGCATCGTGAGGAAAGTGAGGGACTGCGATAGGCAGTGATCCTAGCCTCATGAGAAAATTTTCCGGGTGGGGGATTCGTGGTGTTGGCCACTTCACTTACTCGCCCATGTAAGCGGTAGTGACGTCGGCAGTCAGGTTGACAGTGGCGCTGCAGGAAAGAAACAAAACTACGAGTTTGCAGTGGGATGATTTTCTTGAAAATCTTCTGTACACATCCTTGGAAAATACAGGTGGTATCTTAGTTTGAGTTACGCTTTTTACCAACAGACTTATATACACGGGCGGACGGACACACACAGTATGTTTTTTCCGAGTGGAGGAGAAAATGATTTAATCACTGACCCCAGCCCCAATGGGAGTCGGGTCTGAGAGTGTGGGACTCACCAATAGTCGGCATACCCACTAAAAACTCCTTCACCGGATGGGAAATGGAAGAAGAAAAAGTGGAATGTCGTGGCTTTTTGCGGTCCCGCATAGCACCCGCGTTAGTACCTGAAGATTAGGAGCTGCCGCCCTGAGGGTGGAAGCGGGTAAAGGTAATTACTAGGTTGCAGCCATGAAACCTGACTGCAACACTAGTGGGGATGGCGAGGGATTGGAAGAAAATGGAGGTTAGGTTTGAGGATGGTACTGACGATACTACTGCAGCTGCTGGTTGTACTCCTTGCATTCCTGCAAGAATTTGGCGACTCTCTCCGGGTTTGTCTTAAACCTGGATCCAAGAGATGAGACCCGGATGGCTTCTGTGATGGAGAACTCCGCGTGGAGATCCTAAACGGCGTCACGTAGGCCCTGGACTTCATCGATGATCGGCGAGAGTGATGGTGCTGGTGTCGACGCTGGTGTTGGCGACCGCTGGATTCTGCAGCTGTGGAGCGGTCACTGGCTGCGGCGTGGGTGCTGGTGGCTTCAGTGGTGCCTTCCTGCGAGGATGCAGGGGGCAGAGCACTTGGCCGGTGAAGTGTGAGGACCCTCCACAGGTCGCACAGTAGCGGGGTTGGCGGCGCAGGTCGTGCTGGGTACACGAAGAGGTGGTGCAGGCGGAACCACAGTAGTGGCACCTCGGTTGTGCTAAGCAGGTCGACTCCTCGTGACCGTAGGCACAGCAGCGCCTGCAGGTTGCCTGGCGTTCTAATCGGCTAACCTCGATTCGTAAGCACCGCCTTAACAAGGGCAGGTCCGTCCTCAAGGTAGCTTCATAGTCGCCAGGGTCTGCGTACTGGACACCGAGGAACCTGACCTCGGGACCCCTCGGATGACAGCGCTGTACCTCCCATGAGGCACAGACTGGGAAGCTCCCAGGATCGGCGCCGTGAACTCCGGTGATGTTGACGGCAACTGCGGAGGCAGTCGCAGCGAAGCTGCGCAGGATGACGGCAAAGCGGCGGTCGAGGCATAGGTTGCCCCGGGCCGCGGCGGCTGTGGCGAGTTCTCCTCGGCGGGTACCGGAGGAGAAGAAGAAGGTTCTGCCTTAGCAGGCTCGGCGACTCTACGATGTCTCTTCTTCGCCATCTCGGAGCTGAGTGTGAGCACACACAGTAGATTGTGTGCCAATGTGTCGTAAATTGTATAGTTGTACCACTGCCCAGTCCTTAGAACGTTGTTTGAAGCACGATGTTGCTCAGTTGTAGACTCCGTACTCCCGAGATCTACTCCTTGGTCACACGATACTCCACTATGCGTTGAATAGCTCTTGCCTTCGCTGAGTAACATCCGGTTACTGGTTGCTTCCACTCTTATCTCTCGGGCTCTGGGTTTACGTTTTGACCGCAGGATAAATTTATTAATGCGCAGCAACGTTGAAACCTCAATCATCTCTTATTATATTTATTTTCATTTTATTAACTTCTGTTTACAGCAATTTTACGTTCGTATATCTTTGGGTTACACCTAGTCACCCTCCGTGGTGTAGTGGTTACCACGCCAGCCTCTAATTCTCGAGGTCGCGGGTTCAAAGGGCGATGGATTTTTTTCGAGCGTAAAAATTCTTAGTATGGCTTCCTTCGGAGGGGAAGTAAAGCCGGTGGTCCCGTGTCATAGATTTATGGCACGTAAAAAGAAGTCAAGTCTGATAAAGAGGCCTCTGAGCAAAATTACCGGTCTTTCACGCCCATTCTATTGGGTTATTCAAAAAAAAGGAAGGCATATTTAAATTTTATTTCTAATGAACGTCAATAGATGGCGACACATGCGATACGTCACTGAATACAGAAAAGTGCAACATTTTATTTTATGTGTTCAAAATGAGCTCCATTTGTTATGCGAGAACAACCAGTGCAACCATCTTCTACAAATTTATTGTATCAATTCTGAATTTTTTATGACGAGGCGGCTCGTTGTTGAACTTGCAACGAAACAATTGCTTCACTCTTTGCATGCTGCAGCACACAAAACGGCTTTTACTGTGGCGTCGCCATTTTCTCGTAAACAAACACTGCGCCGCTGTAGGAACAGAATGAAACTAATAGGTGGGGCTTAAAGCTTTGAACTTTTCTCTATTCATTCATCTGTCGTATGTGTTGCTATCTATTGTCGCATCATTAAAAGTGAATATTTAAAATCTATTCCTTCTTTTTGAGGGACACTGTAGAATGGGACACTAAAAACCATAGCAGTTACAGAATGTTCATAAATAAAACCCAATTCAATTTAATTTGTTACTTCACCTGTTGTATTGCAAAATGGATTCATTTCGTTGCATTCTCAACTAGCTCTTAGGCTCTCTTACAATTGAATAATTCACCTTTTTACTTTCCCTACTACGTATAGTAAGTAGGGGAAGTATTGTATTCCACCCAAAAATTCGATACCGAGATTTCACCGGAAATACATGTTTTGAGACCCCCTGAATCCAAAAAAGGCATTTTTGGAAACATGTCCGTGTGTGTCTGTGTGTGTGTGTGTGTGTGTGTGTCTGTGTGTGTGTGTGAACAGCATAACTCAGAACGAACAGTCGGATAAACACCAAACATAGTATTTAGGTTTAATATCTTCCAGAGATGAGACACGGAGGTTTTCAAGAAAATCCCCCCACCCCAGATTACCCTTTACATGGAAAATTTTTCGAAAATTTTAATTTACTCAAAAATGCCTGTTACGATTTTGATTAAAATATCATATATTTAAGATATTTTCATGACAAATGAAATGTATAGCTTGAGTTTTCTGGGAATGTCCCCAAAAGTTATCTTCATTCTTTATTACTTTTGCATAACTGGTAAACCGTAAAAGATAGACAATAAATTTTTGTACACAAAAATTGTAGACAATTGTAAAACACACAATTTGGCATACACATTTCCTTTAGCTGAGTGAACTATTTCCGAGATATTCCTTATTTGTTTGAATTTTCCAATATTTAAACGTTTTCCTAAATGGGAATTCGTTAGTCGTTTCTTTTTATGTCCTGGACAAACAAAGAGAATGGAATGCTCTACATAGCAACCAGCTCTTAAAACATTTGACTATCGCTTAAAGCCTACCAATTCCCCTTGCACCTACAAGAAAACTAGCAATAAGATTAACATCTCGATTAACATGAAGTAGATGGAGAATAAGCGTTTGTATAAATAGTTTTTACAGGAGTAGAGAAAGTCATGTGAGTACAATACATCAGATCTTTTTATTCAAGGAGCCTCAAGGCGTATATTTCCTGTGAAATCTCAGCATCAAAACTTGGGTGAAATGCAATACCATCTCTACCTACTATAGGTAAGTAGTAGGGAAAGTAAAAACATAACAAGTGATGTTAGAAACACTTTACCTTCCACCATATTGCTGGATGCACTTACGAGATTGTGCGGCCCTGCAGGAGAGCTTTGAATTTACTGCTGTTTTATTGAGGGACATCTCTCTCCTAGCAGCAGCTAATGTGTAAGCATCTCAGTTGTAAAACAAACGCACTTACAATGCTTTACCCGATATACATTCAAAACAATAGAAAATACTACCACGTGTAAAAAAGATCTGAACTGTTACATTCATATGCCTTTCTCAAAACTTTATAATTTATTATAGTGGAGGTATTCCATCCAAAAACTAAATGTCGAAACAAATTCCCGGAAATGCACGTTTTAAGGCTTCCTGAATAAAAAAAGCATTTAAAACAGTTCCTTGTGTGTGTGCGCGTGTGTATGTGCCGGCGGCTGTAAACAGCACAACTCAAAAACGAAAAGTCGGATAAATTTCAAACTTGGTATTTAGGTTCAATATCTTCCAAAAATGCGACATGAAGAATTTGAACAAATTCTTCCCACCTCAAACTATGCTTTATATGGAACATTTTTAGAATTTCTTGATTTTCTAAAAAGAATGGCTCCAAAGGTTGTGTTTAAAATACCATACACAAAAGATACTTACATGAAAAAAAAATCTGATGTGTGACACTCACATGACTTTCCCTACTCTTGTACAAACCATTTTTGCAAACGCTTATTCTCCATATGCTTCATGTTAATCGAGATGTTAATCTTATTGCTAATTTTCTTGTAGATGCAAGGGGAATTGGTAGGCTTTAAGTGATAGTCAAATGTTTCAAGAGCTGGTTGCTATGTGGCGTATTCCATTCTCTTTGCATGTCCAGGTCATAAAAAAATGAATAACGAATTTGAGAAAAAGTATAAGTATTGGAAAATTTAAGGGAATAACAAGCAATATCTCGAAAACGGTTCACTCAACAAAAAAAATGTATATGACATAAATTGTGTATTTTAAAGCGATCTACATTTCTTGTTTAGTAAAAATTTTGTCTATCTCTTATGGTTTACCAGTTATGCAAAAGTCGTCCCCAACGAAGAATACTTTTGGAGACATTCCCAGAAAATTCGAGATATACATTTCATTTGCCATAAAAATATCTTAAACATATAATGCTTTAATCAAAATCGCTAGAGCCATTTTTGAGAAAATTAAAATTTTCGAAAAATGTTCCATGTAAAGGGTAGTTTGGGGTAGAGGGATTTTCTTGAAAACCTTCGTGTCGCATCTCTAGAAGATACTGAAGCTAAATACCAAGTTTGGTGTTTATCCGACTTTTAATTTCTGAGTTATGCTGTTCACTGACACACACACACGGACATGTTTCCAAAAATGCTTTTTTTGGATTCAGGGGGTCTCGAAATATGTATTTCTGGTGAAATCTCGGTATCAAATTTTTGGGTGGAATGCAATACTTCCCCTACTTACTATACTTTGTAGAGAAAGTAAAAATTTAATTTTATTTATGGACGCTCTTTAACTACTATGGTCCTTAGCGTCCCATTTTATATTGGGCGCGAAGAACCGGTACTTTTGCTCAGAGGCTTCCATATAAGGCTTGAGGTTGATTTACGTGCCGTAAATCTACGACATGGGACCACCGGCTTTACTTCCCTTCCGAAGGAAGCCATTCTAAGAATTTTTACGCCCGAAAAAAATCCATCGCCCTTCGCCGGGTTTGAAGCCGCGACCTCAGGAACTCGAGGCTAGCATGGTAATCACTACACCACGGACGACGTCAAGCGGTAGACGAAAACGAAAGCCGTTTCTGAGATATCCTTTATTTAAGGTTCGAATTGTACATTTCTTGGTCATTCTCTTCAAGTCCTTTCAACATTCAGTTGTTTCTCGCGATGTCATGGAAACAGTTGGAATTTTAAGGCCAACATATAGCGTCTAGTTCTTAAACATTGAGAAAGATATTTTATTAGCTCCACGTATGGACGCCAATTTGAGAAGATATTTTGTTGTAGGAGTTTGCACCACGCTTTGAGCGTCAATTTGAAGTAGTTTATATTGAAGGAGCTATATTATATTTCAACTTTTGGGGAGCCGAACTTGAAATTCGTTGCAGCCACACGTATAGTGCCCGCTTTCCGGTAGCTTTCGCCCCAAATGTACTTTCAGGTGGCCTTTGCCCCAAGTTTAAAAAAAATATTAACTTCATAATTTGACTGTTTTTTTAAATATTATATATTTATGTTTGCCTCGGCTGCGTCAGTATTATTGTTAGAGACATGTATATCTTGGCGGGGATGAGATGCGACAAGAATGTAGGCTTACACAGATTATAATTTTACTTCACTCCTTTTATTAATGCTTGATACCATTTAAATAACACTTCACTGATATAGAGAGCTGTGAGAATGTTTTTATTAATTAATTGCACTTTTTAACACGTAAACTTATTTTTCGTCTCACAGGAATACGTATTAAATCTCTCGAGGACGCTTTTTGCAGGCAACTGAACTCTAAATTTGTAAATCTTGCTATATTTCAGTCTCTGATTGGCTAATCCTAGTCCAATAGAATACCTTCATTTAACTAAACCATTTTTCTGGTTGCTGATTGGCTATTTTTTTAAACTGTCGCAAACATTACATTATTGTTGCTCCAATAATGACTAATAGCATTGTTAAACTATCTTACTCATTATTACCTCAAGGTTACCTCATTGTTAGCGACTTTTAACCTATTATTCTCACAGCTCCTACATCATTAAATTACGTAATCACTCACATAACATGGATACAATAATATAAGCATATGCAATCACTGTTACATACATTTTACAAATTGTTACATACACATATTGCTTCAAACAGGGGTGTCATTGAATTTATATTTATATAATTTGACTGAAATCATTTAAGTGTTAAAATACTGCCTCAACTTTTGAATATGGCTGTTCTCTTTATATCTATAACGAAATATATAATGTAGGTATTTCTGTTTCTTTTTGTTGTTTTTTGCTAATTCAGCTTCTGTGTCCCAGTTTATGTTTCTATACTTGTTTTAATTTTATTGCTTTTTGTATCGGACACTGCATGGATGTAAGGTCAGAGTGATTACCTTAGTGGTTTTGCCCCATTAAACTCGAAATAAGCAAGTAAATATGATGCAGGATTATTTGTATATGTTTTGAGCCCCACGTTTGGGTAGCCAATTTGCGAGAGCATCTGTGCTTACGTAATATTTGTAGCGTAAGTTATTAGAACTTGAAGATCTTATATTGTGTTTACTTCATGTGAGTGGAAGCCATCTTATGACGTCATTCATTTGTTTGGTTTGTAGCTCCATCTGGCGTTAGCAATTTGCGTTCCCTAATATCAGTGTTTGAAATAATTCATTTTAAGTTTGGTTTATTGTCCTCCGGCTAGCTATTATCCTGTTGGCTTGGGTCGAACATGTGTCTCAATACAGGTTGTGAAACGGAAAGGAATCTTTTATCCAAAAATTACACTGATGAAGAAATTTGTTTTATAATTTTTATTGTCGAACACGTTCACTATCACTTTTACATATTGATCTAGATACTCGCCAAACTGAAACTGTTATAATAACTTCTTACTGATCACTTTTAATCAACGTACTTCAACCTTTTGTATAATTAACTTTACCATATTTTAGATCTTTCATAATTCTGCTGCGCGTAACTTGTGAATTTATATCCGATGTATGACGAAGTGACTGACTGAAGACGACGTTTAATGTATGAATGCTTTCGGCGAACTGAAGGACTGACTGACTGAAGACGACGTGTAGTGTATGAATGCTTTCGGCGAACTGAAGGACTGACTGACGACGTGTAATGTGCTAGGAATTTTGATGAACTGACCGCGATCTACCTCGGACTTGGCTTTATTATATACTCCCACTCCCCGACATGCCTAAAGATTATAAATGAACTGCTATTGGCTAATAAAACGCGCCAACATTAGCGTCTATTTTAATATCCAATTAAAATTATGAATACATATGCTTTAGGAAATATTCCAGAAGGTTCTCAACGGAAAAAACGCGCGAACATTACGTAACTTCCTTGTTCCCAATAATGATAAAAGCTCACCCCCTCGCTGCATTATTGCGCTATTATTGACAGTTTCAGTAAAGCCTTATAAATTTACTTTCCAACAATATTTACAATTAATAAACATCTGAAATCAATGTCACATAAAAATGCATATTCATATTACAATCATTATTTACATTTAAGTAATTTGTCATACAAATTACTGCATCAAATACTAGCGAGATCAAAATGCAGATCTCTTTAAAGCATACGATTTATTACACGAATGTTTTTGTAGCCTCAGTCATTTTAGAGATTTTTTTTCAACACAGTCATTTTTGGTGTCTCAAAACGAGTACATTTCCGGTGAAATCTCGGTATCGAATTTTTGTATGCAATGCAATACTTGCCTTATTTACTAAAGTTAAATTGTAAATAAACTATTAATAACCGAAGAAATTGAATACATTGGCTTGAAATACCTACATAACATCATACTAAACACGTCGAGTGTGGTAAATGAAGCATAACGTGTGGAGAGATACAGAGAATGACGAGTATGTTTACGGCATGTTCAGTTTAGTACTTGATATCGGAGGAGACATAACTATGTAGCTATCTGCTAAGTGTGCGTACCTCCTCCTGATTATTGCATGTAGACGATGATGGGGGAGAGGGTTGCGATAACGGCTGGGAGGACGAAGGAAGTGTTGTGTTGCGGGAAGTGGCATATCAGGCTGATATGCTACCACTAAATGGCCTCGTGAGCAAGCTAGCCGCTGTAATATGCAGGTAAACATACCTTAACTTGCTAATATCACGGCAACATTATCTAGAACGTGTACTGGAATCGAGAACGAGGTTAAACCTTTTCTTTAAAACGTTTATCATCCTACCTGTTGTTGTTCACAACCTACGGACCTACACCCTAACGGCATTCGTTTATCTTGTGGTTAATACCGATTCCCTACGATAGATTTCCAAGTAAATCTTTACAGAAACAGCTACGTTACACATTTCGTTATATATACAAATAGAACAGCGATAGTCAAATGTTTAACAACTGGACGCTATATGCTGGCCTTAAAATTCCATACTGTTTCCATGACATCGCGAGAAACAACTGAATGTTGACAGGTCTTTAAAAGAAAGACAAGGTATTGAAATATTCCAACCATTTATAACGGATATCTCGGAAATGTCTAATGCCATAAGAAAGTTATTCGCAATAAATTGCATGTTTTAAAGAGATCTCCATTTTTTGTGTAGTAATTTCCACGTGTCGCTCAATTATACAGTTGCACAAGATTATACAAAGTTCCTTCCGAATCAGGAGGACTTCACAGGCTATTCTCAGAAAATTCAAGATGTACATTTTATTTTTATGTAGATATGTTTAATGTATCGCATTTTAAAATCATCACAGCCACTTTTAGAAAATCAGCAATTTTTAAAAATGTTCCATATAAAGTGTTGTATGGGGTGCGGTTTTTCTTGAAAATATTTGTGTCACATCTTTGGAAGATGCTGAATATGGACACCACATTTGGTATATGTCGCATTTTTCGTTTTTGAAACCTTTCTAATAATGGATTTTTTATTGAGTGTTTCAAAACGTGTATTTGTTCTCAAAAATATTTCCTGCATTAGTTTAAAATTGGGGCATTAGCTACACAATATGTTAGTATATATGGTAAAAAATTAGGTTATTTGCTTAAACAACACAAAATTTAAACATTTATTAGTTTGATACCCTTAAGACGTCCTGAAACCAAAACTAGAATTGTTTTAATGTTCACGTGTATATGTGTGTATGAACACAACATAACTAAAAAAAATCTGATGTGTTACACTCGCATGACTTTCTCTACTCTTGTACAAACTACTTTTACAAACGCTTATTCTCCATATGCTTCATGTTAATCGAGATGTTAATCTTATTGCTAATTTTCTTGTAGATACAAGGGGAATATGGTAGGCTTTAAGTGATAGTCAAATGTTTTAAGAGCTGGTTGCTATGTGGAGCATTCCATTGCATTACCAGGACATAAAACAAATAACGAATTCCCATTTGAGAAAAAGTGTAAGTATTCGAAAATTCAAACATATAACAAGGAATATCTGGGAAATGGTTTACTCGACAAAAATGTATACGAAATATATTGTGTGTTTTAACGAGCCTTGCATTTCTTGTGTAGAAAAAGTTTGTTTATCTCTTACGGTTTACCAGTTATGTAAAAGCCATTCAAAAAGAAGAGGTCTTTTGGGGACATTCCCAGAAAATTCAAGATATACGTTTTATTTGCCATGAAAATATCTTAAATATATGATATTTTAATAAAATTAAAATTTTCGAAAAATGTTCCATGTAAAAGATAGTCTGAGGTGGGGGATTTTCTTTAAAATTTCCGTGTCGCACCTTTGAAAGATGCTGAACCAAAATACAAAGTTTGATATTAATCCACATTTCGTTTTTGAGTTATGCTGTTCACGGATACACACAGGGACTTTTTTCTGAAACTGCTTTTTTGGATTCAGACTGCCTCGAAACATGTATTTCTGTTGAAATATCGGTATCCAATTTTTGGTTGGAGTGCAATGCTTCCCCTACTTATCTACTATACGTCGTAGAGAAAGTAAAAACGAAAATTTGAATAAATATGAAGTTAGTATCTAAGTTCGGTATCTTTCAAGGATGCAACACAAAAATGTTCAAGAAAATCTACCCATTCCAAACTACCTATTCTATGGAAAAGTTTACGCAGTTTTTGAGAAACGGCTGTTTTCATTAGAATTTCATAATTTAATAGTAAATTACGATACAAATGTCGTAACTATCATATTACAATATGAGATTGGAAGATTGACAATGATAACCATTCGAGTATTCTAGTATGATAATTACCATATGTGTATCGTACAAGGTTTTATCCATTTTAGTTATGTAATATGGATTTTATTTATTTACTTTGGTAAATTACATTTTTATTCCAGAAGTATTATTAGGAATCACGGAAACAGTACAATACATTGATGCATAGTTGGTATGTGTGTGTAGTTGGCCATGCATGGTTTGATAGACGATTTTTTGTTCGGTTTTTGCTTAAAATAGAAGAACATGAGTATTAGGTGAATTAAATAAAGTTTGAAAAATGAGTTCTAACCAAGATAGAGCAAACTCAGCTAATTCTGTTATGCTTAGTTTAATTCTAATAAGGCCCAACTTTAGTATGAAAGGGAATATAAGAAATTTGAATATTGGTGTTTGAAGAAAATCTTCAAAGTATAATGAAGAATGTAATGCTGGCAGAGTTACATTACGAAAATCGTTGCGTAATAAAATCTTCATTACGAAACGAGATGCATAATAAGGTACCATTATTTTTACCACGTATAGTAAGTGGGGTAAGTATTGTATTCCACCCAAAAATTCGATACCGAGGTTTCACCGGAAATATATGTTTTGAGACCCCTGAATCCAAAAAAAGCATTTTTGGAAACATGTGTGTGTGTGTGTCTATCTGTGTACAGCATAACTTAGAAACAAACATTCGGATAAGCACCAAACTTGGTATTTAGGTTCAGTATCTTCCAGAGATGCGACACGAAGGTTTTCAAGAAAATCCCCCCACCCCAGATTACCCTTTACATGGAACATTTCTCGAAAATTTTAATTTTCTCAAAAAAGTCTGTAACGATTTTGATTAAAATATCATATGTTTAAGATATTTTCATGACAAATGTGGGAATGTCTCCAAAAGTATTCTTCATTGTGAACGACTTTTGCATAACTGGTAAACCATAAGAGATAGACAAAATGTTACTAAACAAAAATGTAGATCGCGTTAAAATACACAATTTATGTGATATACTTTTTTGTTGTTGAGTGAACCATTTTCGAGATATTGCATGTTATTTCCTTAAATTTTCCAATACTTATATTTTTTCTCAAATGGAAATTCGTTATTAATTTTTTTTGTCCTGGTAATGCAAAGGGAATGGAATACTCCACATAGCAACCAGCTCTTAAAACATTTGACTATCGCTTAAAGCCTAGCAATTCCCCTTGCATCTACAAGAAAATTAGCAATAAGATTAACATCTCGATTAACATGAAGCATATGGAGAATAAGCGTTTGTAAAATACTTTGTACAGGAGTAGATAAAGTGATGTGAGTGTAACATATCAGATTATTTTTTTTAGTATTGTAAAATCAATATTACGTAACTAAAGTAGATACATATATTTACACGACAAATCAAGGTACGTCCAAAATTTTTTGGGAATATTCTGTATAGTACTATTGATTCAAAATGAATTTGTATAATATTGTATATCTGGTAAACATCAAGCACTATACTATAGATGTAAATAATATAAAATTTATTTCCACTAACTGTTTTTGTGGCATCAGCCATTTCCGAGACTTTCTTTATTATTGCTTTGAAATTTTTAATAATTTGTTTTCATTTTTTAGCGTGCTGTCACTTCAGTTGTATCTCGCAAGGTCTTGGAAACAGTATAGAATTTCAAGGCCATTTGTTGAGACTACAACTTCTGTTTCCTGTATCCTTCTTCTGGTTACAAGGAATTGAAACTATTTCTAAAAATGTTCACCTCAGTTAACCCGAAATAGAAAAAGAATAAGAGGGATAATTTGTAGTAGTATAAAAGTAAACGAAGTTATGTAGAGAAAGTCATGAGAATGTAACACGTCAGGTTTTTATTTCAACGCTGTACAACAGCTGATGGCAGCCACATCACACTGTTGAAAGTGTGATTGTGCCACGCGAGGAAACGCCATGCCTTGATGCACTTTCACAACTTGTTCCACTTCCTTCACCTATTGTTTGGTTGTCTCTCAGTTATCTAACTTGATCTCTGTCATCCCATCACCCTTTTTGTCTTGCTCCTCCACTACTAACTGTTGCTCTACTGCAAAAGTAACACCATCAGATTATCCGTCTATCTTCGTTTACAATCACTGAAGAGAAACTCATTACATGCCATTTTGCTATGTATTTATGCATCAGGTTTCATTTCGGTGCATTTCACACCTTATATCCAACTCTACCATGTACAGAATAGGTAGACACTCTTCCTTGTGCGTGCTTGTACGTGTGTGTGTGTGTCCGTGCGCGCGCTTGCACTCAGCATAACTAAAAAACGAAAAGTCCAATAAATACAAAACTTGTTATTTAGATTCAGCATGTTCCAAAGATGCTTACCCAAAGACGCAAACATTTTGAAGAAAATTCTCCCACTCCAGACTACCCTTTACATAGAAAACTTATCGAAAATTTTGATTTTCTCAAAAATGGTTATAAGGATTTTGATTAAAATATCATATGTTTAATATATTTTCATGGCAAATAAAATGAATATCTTGAATTTTCTGGAGTTGTTCCCAAAAATCTCCTTCATTCTTAATGACTTCCGTATAACTGATAAACCGTAACAGATAGATAAAATTTTACTACGCAAGAAATGTAGATCTCGTTAAAACACACAATTTATGTCCTATATAAAGTTTTGGTCGATTGAACCATTTTGAGGCATTCCTTGTTATTTGTTTGCATTTTCCAATACTTATACTTTATCTCATTTGGGAATTCGTTATGCTGCACTTAGCAACCAGCTCTTAAAACATTTGACTATCGCTTAAAACCTACCATATTCCCCTTGCATCTACAAGAAAATTAGCAATAAGATTGACATCTCGATTAACATGAAGTAGAATAAGCGTTTGTAAAAATACTTTGTATAAGAGTGGAGAAAGTCATGTGAGTGCAAAATATCATATTTTTTTAAAGATATGTAACAGGGTGTACTTTATTGAATAAAAAGAAAAATCAAGAAATTCGAAATGAACTTAAAATGTTGAGTGTAATGATAAGATTGAAGAATATCGAATACAACGGTATGAACATGTGTTAATAACGGAAAAAGAAGATATATCTCTGTATTTTTAAGATATAAATCGAAAGGTAAATGAATTCGTGGCCGACCTAATAAAAGATGCACGTAGAAGTAATAATAGTGTTAACACGTGAAGAAGGATTATGATGTAGATCTTGTATTTTGTACTTCTACTAATTAGTCTGTTTTTTTAATAATTGTATATTAGCATAACAGTTTGCATTCCGATTTAGGATTCTTTCCTTTATACACTCGTTTAGATTATTATTGTTACTATTATTATTAGTATTGCGTACAGGTATCCTTAAACATTTAAGTTGTTACATCCCTTCAAGAATATGTTTTCTCCACTTGCCAGATTCCTGCAGAATGTTGCCTAGTTTTGAATAACTGATAAACAATAATACATAAGGTGGATGCCTTTGAAATACATAATTTATTGCAAATGTTTCTGTGGCATAAAGTATTTCCGAAATATTTGTTCCTATTGGTTTCAATAACTTTCACTACCACGTATCTAATAGGTAGGGAAGGTATTGATTTTCACCGATAAATTCCATACCGAGATTTCAGGGAACATGTTTGGAGGCTCCCTGAATAAAATAGAAGCAGTTTTAAAAAACAAAACTAATGTGACACATTCACATGACTTTCTCTAACCTACATCGTTCATTAGTGGGTATACAAGTTATTTATACTTAAGCTTATATTTTATCTACTCCATTTAAATCCAAATAAACCTCTACAGAAATAGCTACATTACACATTTCGTTATAGATATGAGGGGCACTATTTATGTTTTGAGCCTTGGCAACCCTGAACGTTGTAGGTGTCATCTGACGTTTTTAATGGAAAATTTAATATTTTTTACTATAATCTATTTCAAACACTTTGTCAATAGAGCGTCATTTGTTTTGTTTACACTAACTTTAAAATTGTGTGTCAACAAATACATGGAATTAAATCATGAAGATGTTCGTGCAATGATTTATTACGACTTTCGACGTGGATTATCAAGACAAGAGTGCATCGATCAACTAACTTCCACATTATGGCGACGAAGCTCCATCCTTTGCCACTGTGAAACGCTGGTATAACGAATTTAATCGATGCCGCCGTTCGCTCATTGATGAAGTTCGTGAAGGTCGTCCAAAATCAGTTGTTGTGTCAGAAAATATTGATACTGTGCGAAAACTAATAATGAAAGATCGTCGTGCGACATATTGTCAGATTGAGGCAACCCTAGGCATTAGTTCTACCAGCATATATAAAATATTGCATGATTATTTAGCCGTGAAAAAGGTTTGCTCTCGTTGGATCCCACATAATTTGACGCAATCTCAAAAAGATACTCGTGTCGATTGGTGTACAAAAATGCTCAAGTAATACAATGGCGGTGCCTCAAAAGACGTATATAAGATTGTAACAGGTGACGAACCATGGATGTGTGCGTATGAGCCGGAACGTAAACAGCAGTCTACTGTATGGGTGTTTCAAGATGAAGCAAATCCAACAAAAGTTGTTCGCACTCGAAGCACCTCGAAGCAAATGGTCGCCTGCTTTTTCAGCAAAACTGGCCATGTGGCAACGGTGCCTTTAGAGGAACGTAAAACGGTCAATGTCAAATGGTACACAACCATTTGTTTGCCGGAAGTCTTCCGTGAAGTAAGGAAAACCAACAAGAACCGTAGGATCCTTCTTCATCAAGACAATGCGAGTGCACACACATCTCGTCTAACAACAGAGTATTTGAAGGCTCAAAAACTCGAATTGATGGGCCATCCGCTATACGGTCCTGATTTGGCAGCCAATGACTTATTTTTGTTCCCGAATATCAAGAATAAATTGCGTGGACAACGATTTTCGTTGGCAGAAGAACCGTTGATGTCTTCAAAAACCATGCTTTGGAGGTGTCTCAACAAGATCGGAATAAATGCTTTGACAAATGGTGCAAACGAATGCAAAAGTGTATTGATCATAAAGGAGAATATTTTGAAAAACAATAAAGCAGTTTTCAATCAGAAATTACTTTGTTTTAAATATTAGGCTCAAAGTGTAAATAGTGTCCCTCGTACAAGGGTAACAGTGATAGTCAAATGTTTAAGAACGGACGCTATATGCTGGCCTTAAAATTCCATACTGTTTCCATGACATCGCGAGAAACAACTGAATGTTGACAGAACTTTAAGAGAATGACCAAGAAATGAACCATTTCAAACCTTTAATAATGGATATCTCAGAAACGGCTTATGTTACACAAAAACATCTTTTAAATAAATTGTGTTTTAAAGAGATACATTTCTTGTGTAGTACGCTATCGCTTTACGTTTACCAGTTATACAAGATTATGCAAAATATCTTGCGAATGAAGTTAATTTAACAGGCTCTTCCCAGAAAATTCAAGATATGCATTTTGTTTGTCATGTAAATATATTTAATGTATGGTATTTTAATCAAACTTGTTAGAGTAATTTTGTAAAGAATAAAAAATCTTTTAAAATATTCCTCGTAAAGCTTAGTTTGGGGTGGGGAGATATTTCTGAAAATCTTCGTGTTTCATATTTAAAGGATATTGAATCTAAATACCAAGTTTGAGTAATGGTGCTCACAGACACACACACACACACACACACACACATAGACATCTTTTAAAAAGGCTTCATTTGGATTCAGGGACCGGTAAAACCTCGACATCGAATTGTTTGTTGGAATGTGCAATACTTAGCTTACTTACTACCTATACGTAGTAGAGATAGTAAAAATGCGTGTGTGTTTGTGTGAGTGAGTGTTTCTGTGCACACCATAACTCAAAAACGAAAAGTTGGATAAATACCAAACTTATAAGAATAAAAACTTCGGCAATAGCAAGTAATAAAGTCAAAATGCTTTCTTAGGGAGCCTCAAAACCTGTATTAAAATTAAATTTGAGGCAATATTTTTAACACTTAAATGATTTCAGTCTAATTATATAATATATAAATTCAATAACAGCCCGCCTTAAAGCAATATGTATATGTAACAAGATATAAAAAGTGTATGTTACAGACATTGTATATGTTTATATAATTGTATATATGTGTAATAATGTTATTTAATTATATTACGTAATTTCATAATGTATGAACTGTGAGAAATAGGATAAAAGTTGCTAACAATGAGGTAACCTTGAGCCAATAATGAATTTGAAAGTTTAATGCCACTTGTAATTCTCGGAGCAATAATAATGTAATTTTTCTGACAGTTTACAAAATAGCTAATCAACAACCAGAAAAAGCTTTTGGACTAGGATTAGCCAATCAGAAACTAAAATGGAGCAAAGTTTAAAAATTCAGAAGTCAGTTGCTAGCAGACAGCGTTCCTAACCGGACGTGAGACGCGTCCTCGAGAAGTTTAATACGTATTCAGTGTGAGACAAAAAATAGTTTACGTGTTAAAAAGTGCAAGTAATTAATAAAAAAATCTCACAACTCTCTCTCTATATCAGTGAAGTGTTATTTAAATCATGTCAAGCATTAATAAATGGAGTGAAAAAAAACTTAAAATCCGTGTAGGCCTACATTCTTAGTCGCACCACTCCCTGCTAAGACATCCATGTCTCTAAAAATATAAATACTGACGCAGCCGAGGCAAACATAAATATATAATATTTAAAGAACAGTCAAAATTACAAAGTTAATATTTTTAAACTTGGGGCAAACGCCACCGGAAAGTATATTTGCGGCAAAGGCTACCGGAAACTTTTTACCACACGTGCGGTTGCAACTACTTCAATTTTGGCTACCCAACTGTCGAAATATAATACACCTTCTTCAAACTCGCTTTCCGTAGCAACAAAAAACCATCTTCTTCAAATTTCGACATCAAATTCGGAATATAGTGGAATAAAATACTTCCTCTAGTTACTATAGTCAAGCATACAGAAAGTAAAAAAACTTGGGGGGCGCTCAGGTAGCCTCAAAACGTGTATTTTGAATGAAATCTCAGTATCGAATTTTTGGGTGGAATACAAAGCATTTTCAGTTTACTTAAGTTGAGTATTAGAGAGAGTGGAAATGCTATATTTGGGGTTTCAGGGCTCCTCAAAACGTGTATTTCCAGTGAAAACTTGGTATAAGAATTGTGGGTTGAATGCAATACTTCCCCTACTTATTATAGGCAAGTCATAGGGAAAGCAATGGTATAAATGTCTACAAGCTACCGCATACCCCAGTATTCAGCGTTTTAGCTTTTTCTCTGACTGCAGGCCACACTATTTTGTTGAATCAAATAGGTAGGTATTCATGACTGTGATTTTTATTGAGATTGCGGTTAACATGCATCCGTTTGAACTTCTGCGCTGACCATTTTAACTTAACAAAAAATTGGAAATTACCGTCCCTTTTGCTGGTTATCACTGCGAGCCAAGCGAAGAGAAAATATGATAGTATTGCAGTACGGGTGTCAGACTTTCTGACCAATGGGAATTAATTCTTAACGATTTTACCTTATGTGCTACGTATTTCATGTGGCGGAAGTATTTCACTCCAGCCAAAAATTCCATCAGAGATTTCAGCCGAAATGTTGTTATACACCGGGGTGCGGACAAAAGGTTTGCAGCTAAAATATTAAATTTAGTTAACCCAGCTTAAACAATGGGGCTGTAGACTTAGTGGCAACCAAGAGATACCAGGAACTTGCTGCAAGAAGCTAAAGCGGGCGTCTGATGTTTATAAATAATACATATAAATTCACATTTAACTCTGGTTTATTATAAAGTTGCCTTGGTGCTGCTACATGGTTCCCAAAAGGTTACAGACAAACACTGGGGGAGATGCTCCACGCACGCTACATACAAACCACACACTCTCAATATATACACTAGACTGACGCCACTCACAGACCCACGCTATCAGACAAAGAGGCTCTTCCCTCAACTTGCCTTCACCCCCTCCCCCTTGTTTAGGAATTGGAGGGAAGTATGCTGCGTCGGACAAGATTTCAAAGTTACAAACGAAATAATGAGTTCAACACTATCATTATACACAGCAATAATGTGTCGGACGCGACAATGCACACACATACGCTACAATATCGAAAAATGTTTTCGGAAACCGTGAACTAAAAAAAAGGGAAACGAGGAAAAAACAGCGTTGTTAGTAAAAGGTGTGTGAGTATGTGTGTGAGGTTTTCAAGAAAATCCCCCACCTCCAACAAAACTTTACATGGAGCATTTCTCGAAATTTCGATTTTCCCAAAAATGGCTCAAACGATCTTAAATAAAATATAAAGAATTAAAGATATTTACATGACAAATAAAATGTATATCTTGAATTTTTTGTGAATAGCCTCTAAAGTACTGTTCACTCGGAAGGAATTTTATATAATCTTTCATAACTCGTATACATTAAGCGATAGACGAAAACATACTACACAAAAAAGTCTGATGTGATACATTCACATGCCTTTCTCTACCTGTATCCTTTATTAATGAGTACAGAAATACCTACGGAACTTTATTAACCCATCTAATTCATTTTAGTGCAGATAAACCTTTGCAGAAATATCTACATTACACATTTGGTTTATAAGTAGAAAGGAAACAGCGATAGTAAAATGTTTAACAAATGGACGCTATACTCTGGCCTTAAAATTCCATACTGTTTCCATGACAGTGAAACAAGTGAATGTTGACAGGACTTTAAAAGACTGATGAAGTATTGAACAAATCGAATCATTAACAACGGATATTTCGGAAACGGTTTATGCTACAAAAAACGTTTAACGTTTACCAGGTACACAAGATTATAAAAACTTTCTTCCAAGAATAGGACTTCACAGGCTACACCTAGAAAATTCAAGATGAACATTTTGCCATTAAAATATCTTTAATATTTAGTGTTTTAATAAAAAATCGTTAGTCATTTTTAAGGAAATCAAACAATTCGGAATATGTTCTATATAAAGGTAGTTGGGTTCGAGTATTTTCTTGAAACTCTTCGTGTGGCATCTTTATAAGGTACTTAACTTAAATACCAGTTTGGCATTTATCCGACTTATTGTGTTTGAGTTATGCTATTCACACACACGAGGACCTTCTTCCTAAAAGTACTTATTTTGGGGTTTAGGAGGCCTCTAAACATGTCTTTCCGGTGAAATCTCGACTTCAAATTTTTGGGTGGAATACAGCACTTCTACTGCTTAGTATACGTATGAATCTCTTTAAAACACAATCAATTCAATCTCTTTGTGGGATAAGCCATTTCGTTATTAGTGATTTAATACATTTTCATTCTTTTAAATTCCTATTGATTAACAGTTGTTTCTCGCAATGTCATGGAAACAGTATGGAATTTTGAGGCCAGCATATAGCGTCCAGTTGTTAAACATTTGACTATCGCTGTTCTCTTTGTATCTATAACGAAATGTGTAATGTAGCTGTTTCTGTAACGGTTTATCTCGAATAAAATGTAGTCGAAAGAAAAATATGCTTTCCTACGAATATTACGCATACCCACTAATAAAGGATATGGGATATCGAATGTCATATATATGTAAGCTAGACTGTTTTTAATGTTATTGAGAATAATCCTTTGCGATATCAAGAAGCTGCAATACTGTATCTGTATTATTTAGTTGGGTGGATGGAGTTGGCCCCCAAGGCTAAGATGATATCAAGTTTCCAATTATGACTACCAGCTCGAATCGTGTTCTACATCCATAACATAAACGAGGCTATTTTTCGGATTGTTTGTAACAATTTTGAAAGCCAGATGCTAAACAAAGTCAATACAGATTCTCTTATAATTCGAGTCAAGTTATAGGGGACGTAACCTAACTCACGTTACTAAAACTGAAGATGACTGATGGCGCATGTCAGGGCGGTCAACGTTCTAACTTGAGTCACTAGATATATCCAGAGAAATCACCAAGTAACCTATTTACAAAAGAACTCTATTTTCTGCTAGTGTTATGAGACATTGTTACGTGTTGGGGTGAAGGCCAGAAGGTTACCGGAAAAAGGAATTAATTTAGATCACCCCAACACGTACATGGAGGGGGGCCATAACTCGCTGGCAGCGAGGGTCCGGGACTTTGGTGTGGAGATTAAGGGGAAGGCGTGGGTTTTATACTACACTGAAAAATTACATAACACACATTACCTTATAAATGTTGTGTTTATTCACAACACGTCTGGCGACTCTGCATATTGAACAAAGGACAAGAGGTGGGGAAAGATGCCAGTAAACCGACCACACACACGTCTCACTCCAACGAACACTTCTACTAGAGTGATGCTTCCTTACTCCTACCAACCGTGTCTCGGCGAATCCAGACAGGGTTGACGTCATACCAGACAACTTCAGAAAGATATTTCCCTTTGGCGTGGTCCGCACCGAAGGGATAAACCGCTAAGCTGAAATATGACTAAAGAAACACAACAATGCTACGTCTGGTGGTAACAATACAGCACAAAAGTGCGTGCGGTAATGACAATAAAATTAATAATACGCCACAATATATGCTGATCTTCGGCTCAAATGTTTGGTCATCGCCTTCCTACTCCGTCATAATTTCTGATCACCTATAACCTGGATGTACCTTAAGTACTGAACCGTGCTATGGCTTAATTTATATAACACACGTATCCTGTTAAACGTTGCAGCAGACTGTATTTCAATTCAGGCTTATCCGTTTGAGATGTCAGAAAAGTAGAACGTGATATACATGGTTTTCGAGAATGAATGGTGAGGTTTTACGTTTTCATTGTGAACTCAGTATTATGTGCAGTTGATTGAGAGTTAATTAAATAACTCAAACAGTTTCCAAATAACATTAGTTAGTTTCAATATGGACACTATTCACTGCACGACAGAGGTGTAAGCGAAATTGAACTTCAGGCCACACTCTGACAAGAACTTCTGGCGTAATGCTTGCGTGATTCTTTTGTTTTAGATGGTCGATATTCTCAATTCTTTCACTGTCGACCTCATTCTTGACATAGCCCCAAAGGTAGAAGTCTAGTGGAGTTAGATCTGGACTTTCAGCTCGTCATCGATTATTTAACTTCTCTCGGACATGGTTTCCAAATGGCACGATGCTCCATCTTGTTAAAAGATTATGTAAAACCCCATTTCTATTTGCTCGATTTGAGGATATAGGAAATTCTGTAGCATGTCTATGTATGCAGTGGTGTTAATGGTCTTTTTCAACAAACAAAAATGGACCAAAAGTATTGTTGTGCACAAGGCTGCACCAAACGTTCATCTTAGGAGAATCTCGAGTGTGTTCGTGTATCACACGTGGAGTTTCCAAGCCCCAAATTCGGTAATTGTGTCGATTAACGCAAGCATTTACTTGGAACGTTCTCATCGGAGAAGATGATATTCTCAAGAAATTGTGGTTCATCTTCAACTCTTTGTAGCGTGGTAGCAAAGAATTCAGCACTAAGCAATTTGTCCTCTGGTTTTATTGCATGCAGGAGTTGAATTCTATAGCAATGCAATTTCAATCTCTTCCGCAGGACGTCATGCCCTAACTGTAGACTACGGCGTGGAACAGACTTCTGGGGACTCCCTAACACACGACTGAGGTAATTTTTCGACATCATCTTCTGATGTTCTGGGCTTTCCTGTTGATTTTCCTTTTTGTACAGTGCCGGTCTCCTTAAACTGTTTGCGCCATCGTCTGATATTATTCTCATGTGGAGTATCTTTGATGTATTCAAATCTGAATTGCCACTGCATCACAATCACCGATTTGTGTTCCGCCAACCATAAGACATGTAGCTGTTTTTTGTACAGTCAACGTTTCACAAAGAAAGCAGTTTAAGAAAATCAATGAACACTTCTATAACACGTCTATAAACATTTAATATAACATTTTAACACAAAGAAAACAATTTGGGGAAGATCTACACAGATCATTCGTATGCAGAATGCGTTTGTGTAATAACGTGCAATGCAAAAGTCTCACATTTTACAATAATGATTTTGTTATGACGATGAAAGCAATGACAGAAAAAAGAACATGTTAACATAAACTGTTTGAGCTACTCGATAAAATAAAAGTACTTTCAATCAATTATACCTAATACTTACTTCACAGTGAGCTCATAAAACCCCGGCATTCAATCTCGGAAACCCTGTATAAGAGGTTAATGCACACATCTCTGAGAAGTTTGCTGTATTATAAAGGGTGAAAGGTAAGAATGAGTTATGTATCAGACTCCATCCGCGTGGTATAGCAGCACTAGCGTGCATAGGAGACAAACGTGCCAAAGAATACTTTATATAAACACTAATAAATGATAACGGTAGAGAAAGTTACGAAAATGTTTCACATTACATTTTATAAAATGTTTTCTCACTCACATAATAGGGAAACATAGTCGCAATTTTTACATCGCAGACATTCAATGCAAGTAGTAGTAGTGAAAATAAAATAACAGTAAGGTAAAGAAAGGCAGTAATGAATTGCATTAGCTTGTTACTTTTTGTACCATGTATAGTAAGGGAAAGTATTGCATGCCATCTAAAAATTCATTTTCGAGATTTCACCGGAAATGCATGTTTTGAGGTGCCCTGAATCCAAATAAAGCATTTGAGCAACATGTCCGTGTGTTTCTGTGTGTGCTATCAACAGCATAACACAAAAATAAAAAGTTGGATAAATACCAAACTTGGTATTTAGGTTCAGTATCTTTCAAACATGCGATACAAAGATTTTCAAGAATATCCCCCCCAAAATATCCTTTACATGGAACATATTTTGAAAATTTTGGTTTCCACAAAAATGCCTCTAACGATTTTGATTAAAACATCATATGTTTAAGATATTATCATGACAAAGGATATGTATATCTTGGAATTTCTGGGACTGCCCGCGAAAGTCATTCAGAATGACTTTCGCGTAACTGGTAAACGTAAGAGATAGACGAAATTTTACCACATAAAAAATATAGATCTCGTTAAAACACGCAATTTATGTCATACATTTTTACTTTATCTACTACGTATAGTAAGTAGGGGAAGTATTGTATTCCACCTAAAAATTCGATACCGAGATTTCACCGGAAATACATGTTTTGAGACCCCCTGAATCCAAAAAAAAAGCATTTTTGTAAACATGTTCGTGTGTGTGACTATGTGTGTCTGTGAACAGTATAACTCAGAAACGAACAGTCGGATAAACACCAAACTTGGTATTTAGGTTCAGTATCTTCCAGAGATGCGACACGAAGGTTTTCAAGAAAATACCTCCACCCCAGATTACCCTTTACATGGAACATTTTTCGAAAGGTTTAATTTTCTCAAAACTGGCTATAACGATTTTGATTAAAATATCATATGTTTAAGATATTTTCATGATAAATGAAATGTATATCTCGAATTTTCTGGGAATGTCTCCAAAAGTATTCTTTATTCTGAATGACTTTCGCGTAACTGGCAAACCGTAAGAGACAGACAAAATTTTACTATATGAAAATATAGATCTCGTTAAAACACCCAGTTTATGTCGTATACATTTTTTTAAGACTGAGCCATTTCCGAGATATTCCTTGTTATTTCTTTGAATTTACCAATACTTATACTTTTTTCTCAAATGGGAATTCGTTATTCGTTGTTTTTATGCCCTGGATACACAAAGAGAATGGAATGCGCCACATATCAAACCAGCTCTTAAAACATTTGACTATCGCTTAAAGTCTAATAATTCCCCTTGCATCTACAAGAAAATTACAAATAAGATTAACATCTCGATTAACATGAAGTAGATAAAGAATAAGCGCTTGTAAAAGTAGTTTGTATAAGAGTAGTGAAAGTCATGTGAGTGGAGACAACAGACGTTTTGTCAAATTAGCCTGGGGTCCAATGAGCTGTGGATTACAGAAAGTTGTGTAATTATGTTAAAGGAAACCCCGGAAAAACCTTAAAATGGTCTCACCGAGATTTGAACTCAGCTCTTCTCAAATGTAAATCAGACGGGCTGTCCCTTCACCAAGAGGGAAATATCAGATTTTATCTTGAAAGCATTCAAATTAAGTAGAAATGTCAGTTTTAGTTTTGTTAACAGTGATAACAAATCAGATAATGCTGGAAGCAGGTGGGAAGGTTCCTTTTTTTCCTATTTCCACGGCAAACAAAAGCATGTCCAGTTTATTGCCTTTATTTTTAGTGTTCGGTACTCCGTGGAATTGAATGGTGTGTTATTTGGAAACACTGGTGTCGCTGCTGTGAACAATTATTCTGTTAACGTAATTCTTTCGAGCGATGTGGAATTGCCGTCGATGTTAACAGTGCTGACGCGCGGCGAATCTGTGTGCATGCACACCAACAATAAACCTAACTCAATGAAACACAAAACCTTGCTCCTTTTCAATCTATCTTGTAAAACCCTCATTAAATCATCCAAGTTTATTTAGAGTATAAAGCAAACAAAACAAGCGGAATGCATAAATAATACAGAAATGATTTATATTAAACGTAAGAATACTTTGTAGAAGAATGAGTAGAAAAAGTAATCCGAATGCAAAATATCAATGATATGTTCTCATGATTAACATAAACATACCATGAACAAAATCGAATTTTTACTTTCTCTGCTATAGTAAGCAGGGGAAATATTCCATTCCAGCCAAAAATTCGATACCAAGATTTCACCGGAAATACAGGATTTGGGACGCCCTTTATCCAAATAAAGCAATTTTGGAAACACGTCCGTTTGCCTGTCTGTGAACAGCATAACTTAAACCTGAAATGTTGTATAAATACCAACCTTGGTACTTGAGTTTGGTATCCTCCAGGCATGCGACACGAAGATTTTGTTTAAAATATCACATGTTTAGGATACTTTCATGGCAAATGAAATGTGTATCTTTAATTTTCTGGAAATGTTCTCAAAACTCCTCTTCATTCCGAATGACTTTCACGTAACTGGCAAACTGTAAGAGATAGACAACATTTTAGTATATAAAAATGTAGATTTCGTTAAAACACACAATTTATGTCATTTACATTTTTTTTTGCTGAGTGAACCATTTCCGAGATATTCCTGTTATTTGTTTGAATTTTCCAATACTTATACTTTTTCTCAAATGGGAATTCCATATTCGTTTTTACTTTCTCTACTACGTATAGTAAGTAGGGGAAGTATTGTATTCCACCCAAAAATTCGATACCGAGATTTCACCAGAAATACATGTTTTGAGACCCCCTAAATACAAAAAAGCATTTTTGGAAACATGTCCGTGTGTGTGTCTGTCTGTGTGTGTGTCTGTCTGTCTGTCTGTCTGTCTATCTGTGAACAGCATAACTCAGAAACGAACAGTCGCATAAACACCAAACTTGGTATTTAGGTTCAGTATCTTCCAGAGATGCGACACGAAGGTTTTCAAGAAAATCCCCCCACCCCAGATTACCCTTTACATGGAAGATTTTTAGAAAATTTTAATTTTCTCAAAAATAGATCCAACGATTTTGATTAAAATATCACATGTTTAAGATATTTTTATGACAAATAGAATGTATATCTTGAATTTCCTGGGAATATCTGCAAAAGTATTCTTCATTGTGAACGACTTTTGCATAACTGGTAAACCATGAGATAGACAAACTTTTACTGCACAAAAAATGTAGATCGCGTTAAAATACACAATTTATGTAATATACATTTTTTTGTTGAGTGAACCATTTTCGAGATATTGCTTATTATTCCCTTAAATTTTTCAATACTTATCTTCTCAAATGGGAATTCGTTATTCATTTTTTTGTCTTGGATATGCAAAGAGTATTAATCTGTGGCTAAGAGAATCATGCTGCACCTAGCAACCAGCTATAGATATATGTCGATGCTTAAAGGCTACTGCATTTCCATATTGTCCTTGCAAATACAAAACAAGGGGAACATAGTACGTCTTAAGCGATAGTCAAATATTTTTAGAACTGGTAGCTATGTGTAAAATGTAATTCTCTTTGCATGTCAAAAGATCGCTTCTGCAAATGTTTATCACGAATAATATGAAATGGATGGAGAATAAGAGTTTGTAAAAATAGTTTGTCTTTGAACAGCATAACTCAAAAACGAAAAGTTGGATAACTACCAAACTTGTATCTGAGTTTAGTATCTTCCAAGGATGCGACAGGAAGATTTTCAAGAAAATCTCTCAACCAAACTACTCCCCTTTAATGGAACATTTTTAGATTTTGTTTTTATTTTCTGAAAGATTGATTGTTATTAAACTACCCAATATTAAAGATATTTACATGATAGATAAAATTTATGTTGATGTTTTTGGGAACCGTGCTCTTCATTCGTGCATAAGTGTTAAACATTGAACGACAAACGCAAGAAATGTAGATCTGTTTAAAACACACAATTCATGTCGTGCACATTTTTTGTCCACTGAAGCATTTCCTAGATATTCCTTGTTATTTGTTTGAAATTTCCAGTACTTATACTTTTTCTCAAATGGGAATTCGTTATTCTTTTTGTTTATGTCCTGGACACACAAAGAGAATGGAATACTCCACATAGCAACCATCTCTTAAAATATTTGACTATCGCTTAAAACCTACCATATTCCCCTTGCATCTACAAGAAAATTAGCAATAAGATTAACATCTCGATTAACATGAAGTAGATGGAGAATAAGCCTTTGTAAAAATAGATTGTGCAAGAGTAGAGAAAGTCATGTGTGTGCAATACACCAGGTTTTTTTGTTTGAAATTACTAAATTCATATGTTTATTCTGTGTCACTAGGCAAGCTCATTTATGAGCCAGGCTAATAAAAAAATATTGTAGATAAACTAAATATTTCTTTACTGATATCTCTGTAAATGTATTTATTATGTTCTAAAGAAGGTTTGGAAAAATTATGAACGTCGTACTCCTACATATAGTAGTGTCACAAATAACATTTTCAATTATTTTTCATATGGATTTTCATAAAACATTTAACAACTTTAAAAGTACTTAAGTGGTTTAATTTAAATTTGGTAGTTTTCTTATGAATAACACACTCAAAGAACAGTTGGGTTTTCAAAGAAATCCAACAACAAAAATGTGGATGTTTGAACATTCAGTCCCACTTATGGATCTTCTCTCACAGAGATTATAATATCCGTGTGTTAGGATCGCAGCAGAAGTGTAATACGTGATATTCAGTTATTATTCAAGCAACTCGTGTCGAAGGTCGACATATCGCTTTCACGCAAAATGCATTCACGTAATGTTGCTTACAGAAATGAAACGCTTGGAATGGCTTATATTAGTACCACGTGCCCCCCAACCCGTTTTTGGCAATTAACTCATTTACAGCAGCCATCCCTAGGGACAGGTATAGCCCTGAGCCATGTGCTAATGAGAGGGACAAGCAGGACGTGTTAGCAGTAATTCAATTCCCACCCCAAGCGTGTTATTATTTTTATTTTTAAGGGCCCGACGAGGAGAGGTTTATCGGCGTGACGTAGGAGGGTAGTTGTTTATGCGTTGGCTGTCCAGCCAATTGCAGAGTGAGTTACGGCAAAGCTAGAGTGTAATTATGCAGGCCAGGGTAATTATCCGGCTGCTATCGGCGCTCTGTTTATTGCCCACACATGCGGGTCGCACCCTCCTTGGTCTCAGCGTAAACACAACTTTCGAGTTTCAAGTGCGCCCCGTAATGATAGAACAGGTTGTTCACAGACCTGCATCTGTGTTCAAAATATTGTCACAACTACAGCCCCCAATGTTTACGTAAGGTACCATTTAAATCAAAGGTTATGCAGATATCATTGTGTTTTGAGGTATTTGCAAGCAATAGTACATGATGTTATTATTTTCTCCACTACGTATAGGTAAGGCACATAGACAGTACTGTATTCCAACCAAAAACTATATGTCGAGATTTCACCGGAAATATATGCTTTGAGCCCCCCTGAAACCCCCAAAAATTATTTTTAATAAAAGGTCATGGCTCAAAAACGAAAAATCAAACCATCCAAAGATACGAGACGAAGCTTTTCAAGAAAACCCTCCCCACCCCCAGCTCTAATGATTTTGATTAAAATACTATATATTAAAGATATTTCCATGACACACAAAATGTGATCTTGAATTTTCTGGGAACAACCTGTGAAGTCTACATTGGCAAGGAATTTAGTATAATCTTGTATAACTGGTAAACGTTAAGCGATAGACGAAAACGTACTACACAAAAAATGTAGATCTCATGAAAACACAGAATTTATTTAAAAAAAGTTTTTTGTAGCATCAACCATTTCCGAGATATCCGTCATTAATGGTTCTAATTCTTTAATACCTGGCTGAGTTGTTTCTCGCGATGTCATGGAAACAGTATGGAATTTTAAGGCAGCATATAGCGTCCAGTTGTGAAACATATGACCTAAGATTTATTTGGATTAAAGTGAAGTATATAGAAAAAGTTTCATAATAATATAATTTCTATACAAACTATTAAGTAATAGAGGGAAGAGAAAGTTATATGAATGTAATACACTAGATGTTTTTTTACTAAATTGCATTACTAAGGTCTAGTTTACATATATTTGAGTTATAAATGAAAATATTTTCCTTTTTTAAAATCAACTTAAATTTTACTTTCTCTACTACATATCTAGCAGATAGATAATATATTGTATTCCATCCAAATACTTAATTTCGATATTTCCAGAAAATACACGTTTTGAGATCCCTGAAGCCAAAATAACAAGAAGTGTTTCAGGACCTCTAGCCGAGACTACCCTTTACATGGAAAAATGTTTTGTGTTTTTATTTTGTCAAAAATGGCTCTTGGTGATTTTGATTAAAATACCACATATTTAAGATATTTACACCAGAAATAAAATGTGTATCTTGAATTTTCCGGCAATACCTGGTGGAGTCCAAGCTATTCTAAATGACTTTTGTATAACTCGTAAACCGTTAGAGATAGAAAATAAACTTACTACACAAAAATTTAATCTCGGTAGCATCTCGGTAAAACTTTGTAGCATTAACCATTTCCGAGATATTCCTTGTTATAGCTTTGAATTGTCAAATGCTTCATCTTTTTATTTGCAAACTCGCTATTTTTTCTTCGGTGTTCGTGCAAAGAGAACAAAATTTCAAAGCCATCACATAGCGTGACGTTCACAAAATATTTGACCATCGCTTAGGCCTACCGTATTCCCGTTATCCGCTCCTTCTGGCCTTAGGTTTGTCGCTTTCCCTGGTCGTTAGGCCTATGCTGGGCTGGTTTGTCATATACCACGATTTCCTTCTCATCTTTCAGGCGCGTCTCCACGTTTTGCAACGTATGGAAGATACACCCCCTTAGACACTAGAGGGCTGCTTAGACAACGGGTCGTTCATTGACCTCTCTAGGCAGCTCTAGCAATGAGACGGGTTTTTGAGTCTGCAGCTGTGGTTGCTTCACTTAGTCCCTTCCTCCTGGGGGTAGTAGCCCCAATAGATCTACTCTGTATTCACTCTTAGGTTGATCCGCAGCAATACAAACCCACGTAGTCAGTGCACCGTGGTGCAACACGATAGCAATGCGCGCAGGAAAGTAGTCTCCGAATTTTAGAATGATTTTATCCTTAAATAGTATAATATTCTATACAAATACCTAAGGCTTTATTTAACGCTGATTTATACCGTAAAACGCAGCTACAAGTCCCATAATGCAATTCGTATGAGTCACCTGACATCCGGGTAGGCCCAGAATATTGTTTACAGCCAGAAACCAGCAATTGTGTTTAGTATCATGGGGGACGGTGAATTTGCTCCTGTGTTTTCGTCGAATTACGAAAGCATTAGCCGCGCAAACCCTTACTAGTGGTGAAAAAACAATAGTGTTGAATCTTTATTATAAGTTATGTGAGAAATATCCAACACTTTCCGCGAAAGAAATTGTGAAATTAACTTCTAAGTTCAGGTGTTTCGATTACAAGTATAAACAGTGCTTGTGCAGAAAAATCTGAAACGGCAAAAGTGGTTACACCGTGGGAAAAAAAAAAAAAAATAAAAAAGGATATGAAATACGCTATGCAAGAATGTAGTGATTTTGAGAAGAATGTAATTCGAGTAACAGTGCACACTTTATTTTTTAAAATGAGTCGCCAATCGTTAATAAAGTGCCGCTTTCAGAGAGCGAATAAATTAAGATATCGCATACCTGTTACTTTATTTTTCGCTCATTTATTTTAGAATTAACTATTATTATATGTGCAAACGTTTATTTTGTTGCAACTATCAATCTTATCATCTTTAACCCTTAACAGAATATGCAAGTCACCGTTTCAGTTGTCGAAATAAGGACTCTGTTCTTTTTTGCACTACGTGCCGCTTGTACTGGCCACATGGTCTGAAACTGTAACAGTATTTCTAGTGCGAATGACGGAAGGATACATTATAGCGGTGCACTGGTCACCTGGGTTTGTTTTGACGCGGATCAATCTAAGAGTGAATACAGAATACGTAGGTCGCAGTGCGCGAGATTGTACAAACTATACCTATGCTACACTGTAAGTAGCAGGACAAGTAAAAAGCAGTACACAGCTAAAGAATTAGCGTGTAAGGTAATTATTTGCTAATATATGCATTAAAATTATTTTATAAGGTGTGGTTTTGAAAAAAAGTACCAATAATTTTTAATTTTTTCTACTACGTATAGTAAAGTAGGCGAAATATTGCAATCCATCCAAAAATTCGATACCGGGATTTCACCGGAAGTACATGTTTTGAGACCTCCTGAATCCAAAAAAGGAGCCTTTTTAGAAAAACGTTTAGTGTGTGTGTATCTGTGAACAGCATAACTCAAAAACGAAAAGTTGCATAAATACCAAACTTGGTATTTAGGTTCAAGCAAATCCCCCACCCCAGACTACCCTTTATATGGAACACTTTTCGAAAATTTTTATTTTCTAAAAATGGCCCAAACGATTTGATTTTAAATTTCATATGTTTAAGATATTTTCATGGTAAATGAAACGAGTATTTTGATATTTTTGGAAATGTCTCCAAAAATCATCATCTTTCTGAACCGATTTTCTATAACTAGTAAATCGTAAGAGATAGACATTTTTATACACAGAAAATGTTGATCTCGTTAAAACACACAATTTATGTCCATTTTTTTTGTCGACTGACCTATTTCCGAGATATTCCTTGTTATTTGTTAGAATGTTCCAATACTTATACTTTTTCCCAAATGGGATTTCGTTATTGGTTTGTTTATGTCCTGGACATACAAAGAGAATGGAATGCGCCACATAGCAACCAGCTCTTAAAATATTTAATTATCACTTAAAGCCTACCAATTCCCCTTGCATCTACAAGAAAATTAGCAATAAGATTAACATCTCGATTAACATGAAGCATTTGGAGAGAGGAGATAAAGTAATGCGAGTGTAACAAATCAGATTTTTTTAAAATCTAACAGAACATTATTTTCCAAATTATCATCATCCAATACCTTACATTACTTCTCCACAGTCACCGCCGTTATTCAGACACTCGTAACGGGAAACCAGCTTTTGTATGCTTTCGTCAAAGAATGATGCCACCTCATGAAAGCCAAGTCTGCACTTCTTGTTTCACATCATCATCGTGGTTGAAATACTTTCCACGAAGGAATTTCTTCAGGTGAAAACCGCTTGGTGCCAAATCCGGGCTCTGTGGAACATGGTTGAATTGTGATGGTGCGATCCGATCTTGAGTTTGTTTGGCTGTATGTAGCCGGGCGTTGTTACTCATTGTTTCGCATTAAAAAAAAACGAATCACTGATCTGACTTCACAGTCGGCGGATCGCTCCATTGCTGTTAAAATTTCCAAACGCTCTAACAACAGGAAAACACAAAGTGTCGATCGCTCACAGTTGCATCTGATTTCCTAAAGAATGGAGCAAGTGATCGCGCATGCTCAAAATCGCGACTGCAGCGGCAAAATATTAAAATGGTACTTACTTAAAAACTACGCTCCGAAGTTATCTTAATACTACGCAGAATTCCATATAAACATCTTGAAGTGGTTTGAAGAACACAGAGGTTTATAAACGTTCGCCTATTCTGACCTTTCAAAGCTGCGTTTAAATATCCATATACCTGCGATATCTAAATTAATGAAGGTACGCTTGAGGTCCTGACTGTCAACTGCTCGGTGTCATCATTTGAACAGTAGCTAATATGAGAACGGCGGGAGGAAGCAAATATCACCGACTTCCTTAACACCTGCTCTTTATATCTACGCTGTAGACACAAACTGACAATGTTTAAATAAAAAATCTCATTTTTAGGGCCCGCATTTTTAGGTGGAATAAACCTTCATTTTAGGTTTCTTATATACTTAAAATAGATTTTTTTGAGATTTTTCTTCATTAAAATAGTTTTTGTTACGGTTTTCTTCGTGAATCAACACAGGTATCAATAATTTTGCTTTTTTCTGGTACATGGTTGTAAGATTTGTTTATAGCATTGCAGTAGATACATACATTCTGAAAATGATTTTGGCGTAAACCATTTCCTATTATCACAGAACGCATTTTTTTACGAAGATAAGGTTCTTTCAACGGAACATGACGTCATTGGAGCGTAGAAAATAGATGCCAGTGCAGGAGGTTCTGGGGGTAGTTCTCCTGTATACTTTTCTCTCTGCAATACTGAGTTGATGATTTTTAATACCTTCAAAACCAGGATTTCGTTGAAGAATCTTCTGCAATTTCGAAGACCATGCAACTCCCACTGGTCCAGGTATTTCTTTACTGGAAACATTGTCAATGATATCCGGAGCATCTTTCAGTGGCAAAGTTGTACTTTCCAATCGGAGAATAGCTTCTGGTTTAAACAAAAAAATCTAATGTGTTACACACACATGACTTTCTCTACTCTTGTACAATCTATTTTTACAAACGCTTATTCTCCATATGCTTCATGTTAATGGAGATGTTAATCTTATTACTAATTTTCTTGTAGGTGCAAGGGGAATTGGTAGGCTTTAAGCAATAGTCAAATATTTTAAGAGCTGGTTGCTATGTGGAGTATTCCATCCTCTTTGCATTACCAGGACAAAAAAATGAATCACGAATTCCCATTTGAGAAAAAGTATGTGTTGGAAAATTTAAGGGAATAACAAGCAATATCTCGAAAATGGTTCACTCAACAAAAAAAGTGTATACGACATAAATTGTGTATTTTAACGCAATATACATTTTTTGTGTAGTAAAATTTTGTTATATCTTATGGTTTAACAGTTATGCAAAAGTCGTTTACAATGAAGAATACTTTTGGACACATTCCCAGAAAATTCGAGATATACATTTTATTTGTCATGAAAATATCTTAAACATATGATATTTTAATCAAAATCGTTAGAACCATTTTTTAGAAAATTAAAATTTTCGAAAAATGTTCCATGTAAGGGTAACCTGGGCTGGGAGGATTTTCTTGAAAACCTTTGGGTCGCATCTCTGGAAGATACTGAACCTAAATACCAAGTTTGGTGTTTATCCGACTGTTCGTTTCTGAGTTATGCTGTTCATAGACACACAGACACACACACGGACATGTTTCAAAAATGCTTTTTTTTGGATTCAGGGGTCTCAAAACATGTATTACCGGTGAACCCTCGGTATCGAATTTTTGGGTGGAATACAATACTTCCCCTACTTACTATACGTAGTAGAGAAAGTAATATAGGTTAAAACCTAAAAATCCGGGCCCTACCGTGTGTTACTTTCACATGAATTTCTCTGACTACTAATAGCTATTCTTACACACTTGTGCTGTTATCTACTCCAAGTTAATTTAGATAAAAGCTTCCAGAAATAAGTCCATTACGCATTTCAATATAGGCACTGCACTTGGAGCTCCATGCTCTTTCCATAAAATCGCGAGAAACAACTGAACTGCGTCAGAACTTTAAAAACATTACAAAGGCATTGAAAATTCAAACCAATAATAATGGACATCTCGGAAATGGCTAATGCCAGAAAAAACTAATCTAAATAAATTGTGTATTTTAAAGAGATCTACATTTTTATTTTCTCTACCACGTACATATAGGGTAGTCAAATTATATTCGAACCCATTCGCCGGGGAAATTACACCGGTATGGGCGGACTAAAATCCTCACTTTGTAATAGATACTGGAAATGTTGAACTTCTGCTCTCAAACAGGCAGCATATCTCGTGTAAATATTCTCGCTCACTCTCCGAAGCTCAGCAGCAGAAATTCTTGTGATGAAACGCCTCATTATGGTCAGAAAATTGGAGTTTGTTGTGCAATAAGTGCTAGAATAATAATAATGTATTTTGTGGCATAAACCATTTCCGAGATATCCGTCATTAATGGTTCGAATTTTTACTTCCTCTACTACGTATAGCAAGTAGGGGAAATGTTACATTCCACTAAAAAATTCTATACTCGTGTTTCACCGGAAATACATGCTTTGAGGTGCCCTGAATCCAAATAAAACATGTTTAAAACATGTCCGTGTATGTGTCTGTCTTTGTATCTGGCTGTCTGTAATCAGCATAACTAAAAAACGAAAAGTCGGATAAGTATACCAAACTTGGTATCTGAATTTAATATTTTCCGAGGATGCGACACAAAGATTCTCATGAAAATCCCCCACCCCAGATTACCCTTTACATATAATATTTTTCGCAAATTTTGATTTTCTAAAAAATGGTTCAAACGATATGACAATGTTTAAGATATTTTCATGACAAATTATATGTATATCTTGAATTTTCTGGGAATGTCTCCAAAAGTATTCTTCATTGTGAACGCCTTTTGCATAACTGGTAAACCATAAGAGATAGACAAAATTTTCCTACACAAAAAATGTAGATCGCGTTAAAATACACAATTTATGTCATATACATTTCTTTTGTTGAGTGAACCGTTTTCGAGATATTGCTTGTTATTTCCTTAAATTTTCCAATACTTTTACTTTTTCTCAAATTCGTTATTCATTTTTTTGATGTCCTGGACATGCAAAGAGCATGGAATGCGCCACATAGCAACCATCTCTTAAAATATTTGACTATCGCTTAAAAGCTACCATATTCCCCTTGCATCTACAAGAAAATTACAAATAAGATTGACATCGCGATATCTCGATTAACATGAAGCATATGGAGAATAGGCGTTTGTAAAATTAGATTGTACAAGAGTAGAGAAAGTCATGTGAGTGCAACACATTATATTTTTTCAATACTCATTCTTTTAAAGTAGTTTCGACATTCAGTTGTTTGTCGCAATTGCATGGATACTTAAGGGCCAGTATACGAGATGAAAATGATGTACACAGAAAAATAGCTCTCGTAAGAAAAGCATTTATATCGATTAATAAATGAGACTATGTAGAAGAAGCCATGAGAATGTAGCACATCAGGTTGTTTTTGTAGTGCGTTTTTACGGTCTATCAATTATAAAACTCTTTTCAGAGTCAAAGGAACTTTATAGGTTATCCCCAGAAAATTTGTGATGCATTTTATTTGTCATGGTAATATCTGAAACATATGGTGCCTTAATTGAAATTGTCCCAGCATTTTTTGGTGAAACACGATAAACCGTTTTCTTATAAACGATAGTTTGTAATGGAGGGCTTGTTTGTTGCATCTTTGAAAAAAATTGAAATACCAAGTTAGGTGTTTAATCGTCTTCTTGTTTTTGAGCTATTTTGTTTACAGACACACACACACTGGCCCCTTTTAAAAAGTGTCCTTTTTATTCAGGGGACCTCAAAACATGATTTTCCGGTAAACTGTCGTAATCTAATTACTCAGTAAAACACAATACTTTCTCTACCTATTATGTATGCGTTCGAGAAAGTTAAAACAACTTTTTTCATCGTCATTTTGGATTTCCGGTTGAAGTAGTTATTTCTTTCACGTAATATTATTACGTAATAGTTACTGTTATTACGCAATCTGCTGCTATGTATGAGAAGCTGATTTTTAAGATGTAATTTTGTTGTTATACTCCAAGTTTTACAGTATAATATTTAACTTTGTTATTAACACTGATTCTATATATTATTTATGTTTGAATTTGCCTCTGCTGCGTCAGTAATGTTTGTAGAGTCATGTGTCTTAGGCAGGGTGTGGTGTGACATTGATTGTAGACATCACAGAATTTAAGTTTTTTAAAATTCACTTCTTTTATTAATTCTGGCACATTTTTATAAAGCATTACACTTTTTAAGAACTGTGAGAATCTTTAATATTTTCGCTTAGCGCGTATATATATTCTTACGATTCACACGTAATACTTCTGTAGAGAACACATCTTTCATCTGTTCACTACCAAGGTTTGCCAGCAACTGAGCAACTTTCAACGGTCAAAATCCGTAAGTTTCGGTATTTCAAGTCTGATTGGTTAATTCTAGTCCAATAGAATATCTGCATTTTAATTAAAGGTTTTCTTTGCTGTTCATTGGCTAATTTTAAACTTTTACTGAAAATTACATTATCGTTGCTATAATCATGACTAGTAATTTTCAAACTCTTAAATTCATTTTTGCTACAAAGTTACCTCATTTTTACCTCATTGTTAGCAACTTAAAACTTATTATTCTCACAGCTCTTGCATTATTTAAGTATATAATGTATTCACATAACATTATTAAACATGTTTACAATAAAAATAAGCATTTGAAATGTCTGTTACATACAATTTAAATAATTATTACATACATATTGTTTCAAGGCGGCTGTTATTGAATTTACCTATTGTAAAGCACAATTGAAATTATTCAGGTATTAAAATACTGTCTCACGGTAACACAATGCTACCAATTCAACAGATATGAGCAATAAGATGACTTAGTAAGGCATTATAAACATGGATTTTCAAGATACATGTGGCAGGAAAATTGGGTGCGTGTCATTGATTTCTGAAAAATCTGGATGGTATGTTCGTCTTTAATTAAAGTTAATAGTTTTCAATGCGGTTTTAAATGGCCTAAGTTATACTGTTCGAAGTTTAGCGTTCGCTGCAATGTGTTATCTCTGATTATTAAAAAGTAGTAAATCACGGTTTCAAGCTTTTCTTTCCGCCCTAGTGTATATTGTATGTTATTACAGCCGCCAAATTTATGTTGGTAGACAGTTTTCCTTGGAAACGAATTCATGTAGTTTTACTTCTGTTACCATCGGGTAGTCACAGAAAACACATGTTCGTGCAAAAATTAGCAAACATAACACAAATAAGTTACAGATATTTACGATTCTAGTACAAAAATCAGATGTGATACTTCACATGACCTTCTCTACCCACCATCGTTTATTACTGGGATACAAACTACTCGTACCAAAGGTTATTAGTTTCTCTACTACTATGGTAGGTAGGGAATGTATTGCATTCCACCCAAAAATTTGATACCCAGATTTCACCGGAAATAATACATGTAATCCAAAGAAATCGTTTTTTAAAACATGTCGTCTTCCAAAGATGCGACACGAAAATTTTCAAGAAAATCTCCCACCTCCCAACTACCCTATACATAGAACATTTTTCGAAAATTTTGATTATCTAAAAAGTATAGATTTGATTAAGATAACACATGGAAGATGTTTATATGGCAAAAAAAGTATATCTTGAATTTTCTGGGAATAGTTTAGAAAATTCTCTTCATTCAGAAGCAACTTTGTATAATCTTGTATAACTGGTAATAGACGAAAACGTGCCACAAAAAATGTAGATCTCGTAAAACCATACAGTTCATTTAAAACAAATTTTCCTTTGTGTCATAAGCGGTTTGTGAGATATCCGCTATTAAAGGTTCGAATATTTTTATTAGTTCCATCTATACCCCGCCTTTAACTACCTTGGTCTTATTGGCGGCCTTTCCTTTGGAACTATTGTTAACTCGTGTAACACTTGTCGTTGGGTTTCTTGTACTTTGATTTTTAATCATTAGATCCTACACACATTCATTCATACTTCTAGACTCTGGAGAGGATAAGGAATAATCTTGGCTAGAGAAAAATCCGGCCCCCCCAGGCGGAATTGAACCCGGGAACCCTAACACAACAGGCAGGTGTTTCACCGACTGAGCTACGGGGCCAGCCAAGTTTCGAATTGTTCAATACTTAAGTCCCATCGATTTTCACTTGTTTCTCGCGATGTCATGGAAACAGTATGGAATTTTAAGGCCAGCATATAGCGTTCAGTTGTTAAACATTTGAATGTCGCTGTGCTCTATAACGTAATGTGTAATGTAGCTGTTTCTGTAAAGGTTTATTTGGATTAAAATGTAGTCCATAGAAAAACAAGCTCTAGTAAGAATAGTTCGCATACCCACTAATAAGGACAGAGGGTAGAGAAAATCATGTAAATTTATAACTTCAGACTTTTTATAATTAGTAAACATGTATTTCGGTGAATTCTCGGTATCGAATTCTTGGATGAAATTTAATACTTTCTCTGCTTACATAGATAACATTAGTAGAAAACAAAATCTGATGTATTACACTCACATGACTTTCTCTACTCTTGTAGAAACTATTTTTACAAACTCTTATTCTTCATATGCTTCATGTTAATCGAGATGTTAATCTTATTGCTAATTTTCTTGTAGATGCAGGAGGAATTAGGTTGGCTTTAAGCGATAGTCAAATCTCTTAAGAGCTGGTTGCTATGTGGAGTATTACATTCTCTTTGTATGTCCATGACATAAAAACATCTGATGTGTTACACTCACATGACTTTCTCTACTCTTGCTCAAACTATTTTTACAGACGCTTATTCTCCATCTACTTCATGTTAATCGAGATAAACATTTGCAGACTCTATCTTATTGGTAATTTTCTTGTAGATGTAAGGGGATAATATATTAACAAGGGAGATATAGAAATACAGTAGCCTTTAAGCATAGAAATTACTCTTAGTAGCTGGTTGCTATGTGCAGCACCATTCTCTTTGCCACAGATTAATATTCTTTTCATATCCAAAACAAAAAATGAATAACGAATTCCCATTTGTGAAAATAAGTATTGAAACATTTAAGGGAATAACAAGCAATATCTCGAAAATGGTTCACTCAACAACAAAAAAACAATGTATATGACACAAATTGTGTATTTTAACGCGATCTACATTTTTATGTAGTAAAAGTTTGACTATCTCTTATGGTTTACCAGTTATGCAAAAGTCGTTCGCAATGAAGAATACTTTTGGAGACATTCCCAGAAAATTCAAGATACACATTTTGTTTGTCATTAAATTATCTTAAACATATATTTTAACCAAAATCGTCAGAGCCATTTTTGAGAAAATTAAATTTTTCGAAAAATGTTCCATGTATAGGGCAATTTGGGGTGGAGGGATTTTCTTGAAAACCTTCGTGTCATATCGCTGGAAGATACTGAATCTAAATACCAAGTTTGGTGTTTATCCGACTGTTCGTTTCTGAGATATGCTGTTCACAGACACACACGGACATGTTTCCAAAAATGCTTTTTTTGGGATTCAGGGGGTCTCAAAACATATATTTCCGGTGAAATATCGGTATCGAATTTTTGGGTGGAATACAATACTTCCCCTACTTACTATACGTAGTGGAGAAAGTAAAAAATGAATAACGAATTCCCACTTGAAAAACAGTATTTTCAAATTTAAGCGAATAACAAGCAATATCTGGAAAATGGTTCATTGAACAACAAAAATGTATATGACTGAAATTGTGTATTCTAACGCGATCTCCATCTTTTGTGTAGTAAAATTTTGTCTATCTCTTATGGTTTACCAGTTATGCAAAAGTCGTTCACAATGAAGAATACTTTTGGATACATTCCCAGAAAATTCGAGATATACATTTTATTTGTCATGACAATATCTTAAACATATGATATTTTAATCCAAATCGTTGGAGCCATTTTAGAGAATATTAAAATTTTCGAAAAATGTTCCATGTAAAGGGTA
The DNA here is from genome assembly GCA_030765065.1 of Deroplatys truncata. Taxonomy (NCBI): domain Eukaryota; kingdom Metazoa; phylum Arthropoda; class Insecta; order Mantodea; family Mantidae; genus Deroplatys; species Deroplatys truncata. Next base: position 14,936,324 of record CM060987.1, read on the forward strand.
TAATCTGGGGTGGGGAGATTTTCTTGAAACCTTCGTTACGCATCTCTGGAAGATACTGAACTTAAATTCCAAGTTTGGTGCTTATCAGTGGGACTCAAAACATATATTTCCGGTGAAATCCCGGTATCAAATTTTTGGGTGGAATACAATACTTCCCCTACTTACTGTACGTAGTAGAGAAAGTTATAAAAGGAAAATAATAAAAGCTATTGTTTGGATAATACTACTTTGCAATGAAAAAGCGAAACAATCATAAAAACATAAAGGAAGAAAGAATAAATGTTTTACAAAGCGCAATGTGTTTATACCTGCAGATTCGCTAATTAACTTTGAACAAAGTCATTTGAGATTTCTATACAGAGATACGGATAATTTCCTGTTATATCTAGTAATCATGGCCTTTGAGGTATTGCGGTATATCACCGGGGCAACCATGTGTTGAATTTCTCGACGTTTCTGTTTATAATCGTAGATTACATTTATTCTGTAAAATTTCTGGGCTCTCTGCTTCCCTAATGCACCTTGTGTCTCCAAAATCTTCATTAAATACCGCATAATTTGAGTTTCTATGCAATATAGTCCTTAATTAAATATTTTTGTTTGGAGTGATTTGCAAAATTTGCCCAAAGTAACAGCAACTTTAAAATTATAATAAATTTACGTTGCCTTGCTATTTGTATTATACATAAAATCTGATGTGATACATTCACATGACTTTCTCTCTTAACAATAAATTCACATATGTTGGTTATATGTTATATATGTTGCCTACTGTGCAAGGGGTCTCGGGTCCGACTCCCGGTTGGGGGGGGGGGGGTGGAAATGTTTCTGTAACAAAGTTTATACTGTATCCTCGCTAGAGTCTGCAAGTGTGAATGTATGAGTGTGTGATCTAATAATTAAAACCCAAAAAGTACAGGAAACCCAAGGACAAGAGTTACACCAATTAATACCATTGCTAATAGACAATAAGTTGCAAATGGAAAGGCCGCCGATAAGTCCAATGTAGTTAAAGGTGGGGTATAAATTGAACTGAAATATTATAGTATTTATATAAAAAAACTATTATTCTCTCCACGTTACTCTAGATATACAGTGTTATTCATAAAGAAGGAACAGACTTTAAATGTTTATTTCTAATGAACGAGAATAGATGACGACACATGCGATACATCACTGAATGCAGGAAAGTTCAAAATTGTATTTTACGTGTTCAAAATGAACAGCATTTGTTATGCGTGGACGACCAGTGCTTTTCCGTTTGCATACGCAACCATCTTCTACGAATTTATTGTATCAATTGTACATTTTTATGATGAGGCGGTTCGTTGTTGAAGTTGCAACGAAATGCACGCTGCAATGAAACAATGGATTCACTCTTTGTATAATGTAGCACACAAAACGACTTTGCCTGTGGTGTCGCCATTTTCTCGTAAACAAACAAGAGCCGCGGTAGACACTGAATGGAACTAATAGGTGGGGCTTAAAACTTTGAACTTTCCTCTGTTTAATGATTTGCCGAACCTGTCGCTATCTATTGTCGTTCATTAGAAATGAATACTTAAAATCTGTTGCTTCTTTTTGAATAAACCTGTGTTACTTTCTCCACTACTTTCTTTCGGTAAGGAAGTAGTATTTTCTTCCACCCAAGAATTTTATGCCGAGTTCTCACTGTAAATATACGTTTTGAGGCCCCATAAACCCCAAAAATTCTTTTTAGAAAAAGGTCAAGGTTTGATTGGCATAACTTAAAAACCAAAAGTCGGTTAAATACGCAAATTATTATTTAAGTGTAGTACCTTTCAAACATGCGACATCAATATTTCAAACAAAATCCCCCAGCCCAAACTACCCTTTACATAGAATTTTTATTTTCTCAAAAGACTGTAACGATTTTGATTAAAATACCGTATATTAAAGATATTTACATTACAAATAAGATATATTTATCGAATTTTTTGTTAATAACGTGTAGTCCTCTTCATTCGGAAGGAATTTTGTATAATCTTCCATAACTTGTGAGCGTTAAGCTATAGACGAAATTGTACTGCGCAAAAAAGGTAGGGCTCTTTAAAACACAACATTTACTGTAAATATTTTTGAGGCATAAGATATTTCCGATATATCCGTTACTAATGGTGCGAATTGCTCAATGTTTTGTCATTCTTTTGAAGTTCTGTCTACATTTAGCAGTTCCTCCCGTTGGGGAACTGTTCGGATTGGGTTGGGCTCGGTGATTGGGTACGTCTGTATGGATTTCCATACCGACGAGGTTGTGAGACGTCTCAATGTCCTCCGGTACCGACCTGGACAGCCGGTAGACGGCATGCTAGATTGCTGTGGACCCTACCGAAGTTTTCGGTAGCCACCCTCTTAGGGCGACGCGCGCATGTGGCGTATCCACTTCAATTTTCCGCGAAAGCGCGGGAGGCCTTTCTAGGAAACAAGAAATTGGCATCATGGGAAACCCCCATGATTGGAGTGCCGCTTGGTGCGCTAACCTGGGTTTTTGAAGGGGGTTTGAGCTTAGGTTCTTGCCCAGGTAGACCTTCAAAGTTTCTCACGATGTCATGGAAACAGTATGGAATTTTAAGGCCAGCATATAACGTCCACTTGTTAAACATTTGACTATCGCTGTTCCCTTTGTATCTATAACGAAATGTGTAATGTAGCTGTTTCTGCAAAGGTTTATTTAGATTAAAATGTAGTAAATAGAAAAATAAGCTTTAGTAAGAAGAGTTTGTATACCCACCGATACACGATAGAGGGTAGGGAAAGTAATGTGGATGTATCACATTAGATTTTTTTTATAAAATAGGAATGTTTAAGCTTGTTGTTAAGGTCTCGAACAAAAGTATTTGGCAACATTGCATCTCATTAATAAGGGTATTGATGACAATGTTTAGTTTTTATGTGTTTGATCATTACATAGCAAAATGTAGTTTTTGACGCAATGTATAATGTAGAGATTCATGAGAGCGAAAATTATTTTATTTTGACACATAACATCAAAAATGGCTTAAAAATTGCTCTTTTCAAAATAAATTGGAATTTAATATTGGCAGTGCTTAAAATCGTAAATTAATTACAGGGTTGTAGTTTTGCGCATTATTATTCTTTCCTTTGATATGGTATGATTTATTTCATTTAGCTTTCGAAACATGTATAATGAACGATTATAATTATTGGTTTTGTTTAATCCCAGCCAATAACACGCTTAATCCTCCAGTTTTACTGTCGGGCTGTAAGATGAACCCGATAAACAACAGAACGTAAATCCATGCTTACACAAATTAGTTAATGTATAACTATAATTATTGTGAATATTTCAATACAATGTGAAATAAATATGTTGAAAATCGTTTACGCGCTTTCAGAATAACTTGCCCTGAGGAAAAAATGTATTTGAGTTAATTCCGTATTGATTTTGCTCCCGGCGCTTCTCTCGTGTCCGAACGTTTTATCTATAATGACAAACATACATTTTCAATAACAATTTTTACTACAGTAATCAGAACAAATATTGCATTGCACCCAAGAATTCGATGTCGAGTTACCAACGCGAATAGCTATTTTTTGGTCTCAAGAATAAGTAAAAAAACAACCTGTTACATTCACCTGACGCTCTATCGCTTATTAGTGGATATACAAACTATTCTTACTAAAGCTTATTTTTCTATCTAGTACATTTTAATCCGAATAAGCCTTTACAGAAACAGCTACATTACACATTTCGTTATGGAGAACAGCGATAGTCAAATGTTTAACAACTGAACGCTATATGCTGGCCTTAAAATTCCATACTGTTTCCATGACATCACGAGAAACAACTGAATGTTGATAGGACTTTAAGAAAATGACAATTCGAACGATTTATAACGGATATCTCGGAAACGCCTTATGCCACAAAAAATGTATTTAAAGTAAATTGTGTGTTCGAAAGAGACCTACAATTTTTGTGTAGTACATTTTCGTCTATCGCTTAGCGTTTATCAATTAAACATAACTATACGAAACTTTTTCCGAATAATGAGGACTTCAGAGGCTATTCCGAGGAAATTCAAGATATACATTTTATTTGGTATTGTAATCAAAATCCTTAAGACTATTTTTTTTAGAAAATCAAAAATTTTGAAAAATATACCGTGTAAGGTGTACTTGAGATTGGGGGACTTTCTTGAAATTCTTCGTGTCGCATGTTCGCTATAAACTGAATTTAAATACCAAGTATGGTATTATCCAACATTTTATTTTTGAGCATGCTCTTCACAGAACACACCCACAGTTGGACCCTTTTTTACTTTCTCTACCACGTATAGTAAGTAGGGGAAGTATTGTATTCCATTCAAAAATTCCATACCGAGATTTGACCGGAAATACATGTTTTGAGACACCCTGAATCCAAAACAAAGCATTTTTGGAAACATGTCAGTGTGTGTTTGTGTGTCTGTCTGTGAACAGCATAACTCAGAAACGAACAGTCGGATAAACACCAAACTTGGTATTTAGGTTCAGTATCTTCCAGAGATGCGACACGAAGGTTTTCAAGAAAATCCGCCCACCCCAGATTACACTTTAAATTGAACATTTTTTCGAAAATTTTAATTTTCTCAAAAACAGCTCTAACGATTTTGATTAAGATATCACATATTTAAGATACTTTCATGACAAATGAAATGTACATCTCTTCTGGGAATGTCTCCAAAAGTATTCTTCATTGTGAACGACTTTTGCATAACTGGTAAACCATAAGAGATAGACAAAACTTTACTGCCCAAAAAATGTAGATCGCGTTAAAATACACAATTTATGTCATATATAGTTTTTTTGCCGAGTGAACCATTTTCGAGATATTGCTTGTTATTCCCTTAAATTTTTCAATACTTATTTTCTCAAATGGGAATTCTTATTCATTTTTTTGTCTTGGATATGCAAAGAGTATTAATATGTGGCAAAGGGAATGGTGCTGCACCTAGCAACCAGCTATTAAGAGATATGTATGTGCTTAAAGGCTACTGTATTTCTATATTGCCCTTGTAAATATATATTCCCCTTACATCTACATGAAAATTAGCAATAAGATAGACTCTACAAATGTTTATCTCGATTAACATGAAGTAGATGGAGAATAAGCGTTTGTAAAAATAGTTTGTACAAGAGTAGAGAAAGTCATGTGAGTGTAACACATCAGATTTTTTAGAAACAATTTTTGGGTTGAGATGCTCTTTAACTGCTGTGGTCCTTAGCGTCCTATTCTATATTGATCGTGAAAGACTGGTAATTTTGTTCAGGCAGCTCTTTATCCGGCTTGAGATTGTTTGACCACAGGCTTTTTGAAGAATTCCTTGTTACCCATTTCAAATGCTTCAATATTTTCAACATTTCTCCCACGTGTCATGGATCTAAACACATAGTAATCTAATGAGACCAGATCAGGGTTATATGCTGAATGTGGTAGCACTTTGATTCCTGCAATTACTGAATTTTGTCCATTGTTCTTTTGAGCTGAATGAGGTCTGGCATTGTCCTGCTGCAAGAGAACTCTCTATTAAGTAGTGCCGGGTAGCTTTGTCTCAAAGCTTGATGAAGTCGTTCAAGTTTTTGAGAATAAAAATCCGCATCGACTGCACGTCCGTTTGGGACATATTCCCAAACCTTCAAAAGTCCACCAGACGCACAATCATTATTTGGAGCCAAGCGGATTTTTTTGAACGTCAACGTTTGCAGGCTGACGGGTATCAGGCCACGAGTTGTCGGGGTTGCGGCAATACACCCACTTTTCATCTCGTGTCACAATTGCCTGATAAATCTACCATCCCAGGGATTAGCGATAAGGTGACGACAGATATCCACTCTACGTTGAACTTGATCAGGTATTAGTTCATGTGGTACAAATTTACAGCTTTAGAACGATTTTTAAGTGTCCAAATATAGCGATGAATGGTATCTTTTGAAGCAAGAAGTTCTTCTGAGAACCTCCGAGTGATTGGATTTTCTTCTAAATCTCTGCGTGTATTCTCAATATTTCATAACTTAGCTCTTCCAGAAGCTGTAAATATTTTATGTTTTCGTCTGCATTATTGAAAGGTTGGAACCATCGTTGTGCCACACGCTCACTAACGACACCTTCTCCTTCCACTTGACATAGTCTTCGAGCTGCGGCAGCAACTTTATAATCTTCTTTCAGAAGGACCCCAACTCTCAAATTTTGTTGCCTCTATTTTAAAATATTCCATTATCAACTGCTGAATGCCAACATGTAAACAATAACCATAGCACCCTATAAATAGCATTGACAATAATCCGAAATGTTGCACTCACATGACTTTCTCTACTCTTGTATATACAATTTTTACAAACGCTTATTCTCCATATGCTTCATGTTAATAGAGATGTTAATCTTATTGCTAATTTTCTTGTAGATGTAAGGGGAATACGGTAGACTTTATGCGATAGTCAAATGTTTTAAGAGCTGGTGGCTATGCGGAACATTCCATTCTCTTTGTATGTTCAGGACATAAAAAAACGAATAACGAATTCCCTTCTGAGAAAAAGTATAAGCATTGGAAAATTCAAATAAATAACAAGGAATATCTCGGAAATGGTTCACCCTACAAAAAAATATGACATAAATAGTGTGCTTTAACGAGATATACATTTTTGTGTACAAAAATTGTATATCTTTTACGGTTTACCAGTTATGCAAAAGCCGTTCACAATGAAGATGAGTTTTGGGGACATTTACAGAAAGTTCAAGATATGTGCTTTTCATTTGTCATGAAAATATCTTCAGCATATGATATTTTAAACAAATTCGTTTGAGCCATTTTTGAGAAAACAAAATGTTCGAAAAATGTTCCATGTAAAGGGTAGTCTGGGATGAGGGAATTTTCGTGAAAATCTTGGTGTCGATTCTCTGGAAGATATTGAACCTAAATACAAAGTTTAGAATTTAGCCGACTTTTCGTTTTTGAGTTATGCTGTTCACAGACACACACACGGATGTTTTTCTAAAAATGCTTTATTTATATTGTGGGCGCCTCCAAACATGTATTTTCTGTGAAATCTCGATATCGAATTTTATGGTGCTATGAAATATTCCCATATTTACTATACGTAGTATAGAAAGTAAAAATAAAAATAATATATATACATATATATTTATTAATTAGTAGTAAAGAACTGGCTTAGGGGGATAACTCCACACTACGATCCAAATGTTATAAATACCAGCGAGAAAACCTGTCTCCTAAGTTTTGGGCAGGTGATTTGGAAAGGGGTAGGAGGAGAATAGGAATGGGGTCAGTATGGCAAAGAGCTGAAACAAATGACAAGGAAAGGTGTCAAAAAAAGACTAAAAGACATTAACCAACAAGAAATAGAATCGGATTGTAAAATTAAAACTTCTACAAGTCTAGCAAATGAAATCAATGAATGGAGGGCACAGAAAATGACTGACGATTCTGGCAGGAGAACATTCTGTGGTTTGGATGAGGACTGGGTACATATTTTGGCGGAATGTGCACAGTGGGAGAACCAGCGAACAATTAAACTCAAAGAAAAATTCTTAAGTCAGTCAAGAAAGAGATTGGCATGTTGGGAGCTACTGGCTGACCAGAGGAACTGGCAAAACATGGGCAATTTCTTGGCTAAAGTGCGCGAAGCTAGGTCAAATTTGTTCAGTTTGACAAAGGTAATTTATCTCTATTTTCCTTTTTCTTGTTCTTTTTCTTTTTTTTTCTGTTGCTTATTTTGTCACCATACTTGTATCTTAAGTATGCATGTACGGTCAATGACCCATGCACTAAATACTTGTGTAAAAACTTCAATAATTTGAAACTAATATAGATATCTTATCTATCTATATATCATATGATATAAACCGAATTAAAAAAGTCGACATACTTATAAGACAATCTAATATGTTTTAGTTTTAAAATTATATTTCATAATACTTTGTGGTTTTGTTATTCATATTTTGGAAAGAAGTTTAATATCTTGCTTGTCTCTTGTTACGACGCAAGTCTCACGTCCATCAATAAGCCCACAGGTAGGATTGTACACCGATCAAATAGCGCCCCCTTTTCTGATCAATAGGAGGTGAAAATACATGCTAATGAAAGTAGGGAATACACAGGTGAGCTTTGTGTTTGCTCCTTTGTGAGTAAGCTGAAATATTCATTCCCCCTGGACTTCTAGTGCTGCAGTTAAAAACAAAACAGTAGAGGAAATGAAATGGCATCGCTGTTTATTCCGCTCCTGGAGAGAAGGGCGGGCCAGCTTCCTCTTATATGATGGCCACCTTTGTTTCTACCAGTTTATGGGGAAAAGGGAGCATGCAATAATCTCGTGTGGGTAGCTATAAACCTGGACGCATTTGGGTACTTTTATGTGCGGCACAATGCCAGCAGATAACAGTTTCATTCCGAATCATTGTGTGTTTATCAGTCGCGAGCTTTTATCCAAGAATGTGACCCAACCACACAGCGCTACATTTTTTAACTTTTATTTGCGCCCCGCGTGAAAAGATCTTAGTGTCTATGCTTTATTCAAAACTACACCAGCCAGACGTAAATTTCATTCTTTCTATTAATTTCTTTATGAAATTTTTGTACAAAAATGTAGAAGATTTTTACTTTCTCTGCCACGTACCTAGAGACTTCACCAAAAATACATGCTTTGATGCCCCCTCCATCCAAAAAAATTGTTTTTAGTAAAATGTCCACGTATGTGTGTCTGTGAACAGCATAACTCAAAAAGGAAAAGTCATATAATTACCAAACTTAGTATTTAGGTTCAGTACCTTCCAAATATTTGACACGAAAATTTAAAAAAGAAATCCTCCACACTAAACTACGGTTTACATGGGAGACCTTTTGAATGGTTTTGTTTTCAAAAAATGTTTCTAAAGATTTTGATTAAGATATTTACATGGCAAATAAAAAGTATATCTTGAATTTCCTGGGAATAGCCTGTGAAATCCTCTTCATTCGGAAGGGATATTGTATAATTCTGTTTAACTGATAAACGTTAAGCAATACACGAAAACGTACTACACAAGAAATTTAGATCTCATTAAAACGTACAGTTTATTTCAAAACACCTTTTTTATGGCATTAGCCATTTCCGAGAAGTCTTGTCACCATTCATCTGTTTCTCGCGATGTCATGGAAACAGTATGGAATTTTAAGGCCAGCATATAGCGTTCAGTTGTTAAACATTTGACTATCGCTCTAACCTTTGTATTTATAACGATGTAGCTACTTGCGGAAAGGTTTATCTCGATTGAAAAAATAAACGTTCGCAGAATGATTTGTATTCCCACTAATAAACCTTAGAGGGTAGAGAAAGTGTTGTGAATGTAACATAAATAATTTGTATGGTGAATCCTTCGCTTTTCCCCTTAAATTGTGATTTCATAAAGACTCTGCTAATGAAACATCCACGGAACATCTGACTTTGTTCACGTCCCTCCACCTGACAGACCCAGTGAGCTGGCGCCGCGGTAACGCGTTCGACCCGCATTGGGGAGATCCCGGATACACGGTTACAGCCCACTCGACCCATGGTTTTTCGCTGGGTCGGTAGGCGAATGCTGGGGTGGTTCATCTTCTACGATGAATCTGCTGCCCCTCATTTCCTGTACTCGTCGTATTTATTGTCATCTGTGTCAGTGTTGTAGGACCAGGTGATGGTGTTCTGCGGGTTGACGCTAGGCGATGGCTGTAGAGGTTTCATCTCTCGCGTTGCTGCGAGGCTGCTCAGTTAGGTCTGGCCCACTAGTGGGCCAAGCCCTGGAGGGGCATTTGGAGATTCAGGTTCGAACTGGAAGCATTAGGGACCCCGTCCATATACTTGCGCCTTCCGTCGTCATTCGGATCTGGTCGCCCTTCGCGTGTCTCCTCATCATCCCAGCCTCATCTCTAGGCTTACCCCCTCCCCAACCGAAAATGCAAGTTCTGTAAATGCTGCATATTCTTTAAGTACACTTTTGCGGTGGAAAAATCATCGGTTGGAATAGTTGAGTAAGTTTTAATGCCAATTAAGTGCTCTTCCACACAAGCTGTGTATAGGACAAGGTTGGTCAGGTAGAATCATACAGATATTCCGGTTTTCGTCCGGTTTATCTAAGCAACTGAGCATGGTAACATGCCAGCACTGCACTTGTGTCCTACACATGGCTTGTGTGAAAAAAACATTTGATAATTGATTGAATTATTAGTTGGACTTAAAGTACTTTCAGCATTGTAATTAGCCATTGAGGTATGTCATCACTAATGAATCTGAGATGTCCTTGTGGTTTACCGGGAAAAATTTGAGTCAGTTGGAGAGTTTAATGTCGTGCCGGCATGTTGCCATGGTAGCTCATTTCGTTAGAGCAACCGGACGGAAACCGGAAGATCCGTGATTCAAATTCCGGTCGTGGCACTCAATTTTTACTTTCTCTACTACGTATAGTAAGTAGGGAAGTATTGTATTATACCCAAAAAATCGATACAGAGATTTCACCGGAAATACATGTTTTGAGACCCCCTGAATACAAAAAAGCATTTTTGGAAACATGTCCGTTGGTGTGTCTGTCTGTGAACAGCATAACTCAGAAACGAACAGTCGGATAAACACCAAACTTGGTATTTAGGTTCGGTATCTTCCAGAGATGCGACACGAAGGTTTACAAGAGAATCCCCCCACTCCAGATTACCCTTTACATGGAAAATTTTACCAAAATTTTAATTTTCTCGAAAATGCTCTAACGATTTTGATTAAAATATCATATATTTAAGATATTTTCATGACAAATGAAATGTATATCTCGAATCTTCTGGGAATGTCTCCAAAAGTATTCTTCACGTGAACGACTTTTGCATAACTGGTAAACCATAAGAGATAGACAAACTTTTACTACACAAAAGATGTAGATCGCGTTAAAATACACAATTTATGTCATATACATTTTTTTTGTTTAGTGATCCATTTTCGAGATATTGCTTGTTATTCCCTTAAGTTATCCAATACATATACTTTTTCTCAAATGGGAATTCGTTATTCATTCTTTTATGTTCTCGACATACAAAGAGAATGGAATACTCCACATAGCAGCCAGCTCCTCAAACATTTGACTATCGCTTAAAACCTTCCATCATCCCCTTGCATCTACAAGAATATTAGCAATAAGATTAACATCTCGATTAACATGAAGTAGATGGAGAATAACCGTTTGTAAAAATAGTTTGTACAAGAGTAGAGAAAGTTATGTGAGGTAACACATCAGATTTTTCTGTTTGTTTCTATCTTTCCGATTAACTTTTACTGTTTCTACTATTTGCCTATTGTAAGTATTGCGTTCCACCCAAAATTTCAGTACCGATATTTCATTGAAAAAACACTCCCTGGATCCAAAAAAGCATTTTAAAAAACGTATTCGTAGGTGTGAGTGAACAGCATAACTTAAAAACGAAAAGTTGGTTAAATATGAACCTTCGTGTTTCAAATCAGCATCCTGGTTGCGACAAGAAGATTTTCAAGAAAATCGCCCACCCCAACTACCGCATACATGTAACATTTTTGGAAACCTTTTTTTCTTTTCTTTCTAAAAATGGCTGTAAGAAGTTTTAATAAAATATCATATGTTTAAGATACTTAAGTGGCAAATGAAACATATGTATTGAATTTTCTGGAAATAGCCTATGAAGTCCTCTTTAATCAGAAGGAATTTTGTATAATCCTGTATAACTGGTAAATATTAAGCAATAGACCAAAACGTACTACACAATAAATGTAGATTTCTTTGAAAATGCACAACTTACTTAAAATAATCCTCATTCTTAATGTACAAGTTGTTCAATACTTAATCATTCTTTGAAAGTCCCTTCAACATTCAGTTGTTTCTCGCGATGTCATGGAAACAGTATGGAATTTTAAGACAGCATATAGCGTCCAGTTGTAAAACATTTGACTATCGCTGTTCTCTTTGTATCTATAACGGAATGTGTAACGTAGATTTTTTCGGAAGCGTTGATAGATAGAAAAAAATCTGATGTGTTACACTCACATAACTTTCTCTACCCTTGTTCAAACTATTTTTACAAACGCTTATTCTCTATCTATTTCATATTAATCGAGATAAATATTTGCAGAAACGATCTTCTGACATGCAAAGATTTGACACATAACGACCAGTTCTAAAAATATTTGACTAGCGCTTAAGGCGTACTATGTTCCCCTTGTTTTGTATATGTAAGGGCAATATAGAAATACAGTAGCCTTTAAGCATAGACATATCTCTTAATAGCTGGTTGCTAGGTGCAGCACCATTCCCTTTGCCACAGAATAATACTCTTTGCATATCCAAGAAAAAAAAATGAATAACGAATTCCCATTTGAGAAAATAAGTATTGAAAAATTTAAGGGAATAACAAGCAATACCTCGAAAATGGTTCACTCAACAACAAAAATGTATATGACATAATTTGTGTATTTTAGCCCGATCTACATTTTTTGTGTAGTAAAATTTTGTCTATCTCTTATGGTTTCCCTGTTATGCAAAAGTCGTTCACAATGAAGAATACTTTTGGAAGCATTCCCAGAAAATTCAAGATATACCTTTTATTTGTCATGAAAATATTTTAAACATATGATATTTTAATCAAAATTGTTGGAGTCATTTTTGAGAAAATTAAAATTTTCGAAAAATGTTCCATGTAAAGGGTAATGCGGGGTGGGGGGATTTTCTTGAAAACCTTCGTGTCGCATCTCTGGAAGATACTGAACCTAAATACCAAGTTTGGTGTTTATCCGACTGTTCGTTTCTGAGTTATGCTGTTCACAGACACACACATGGACATGTTTACAAAAATGCTTTTTTTTGGATTCAGGGGATCTCAAAACATGTATTTCCAGTGAAATCTCGGTATGGAATGTTTGCGTGGAATACAATACTTACCCTACCTACTATACGTATTAAAGAAAGTAATAAACTTTCGAAGAATAATTTTTATATCCAAAGCGATAGAGGCTAGAGTAAGTCATGTGAATATAACATCAAATTTTTCTTATCAAGGATAACTTGGAGATGCAGAAAGCCTTCCTCAGATATGTTGTCTGAATTTTGTAGTTATGAATTGAAATTAGAAGGTGTTTTATAACCGATGTCCGTCAGAAAGAACAGGACTTTTTAATGGTGAACGCAGTACTATAATCTGCTACCTGCCTTTATAGGGGGATCTCTAACAAGACAGCATCATTTAGCTGCTTAAGAGGGACAAACATTTGTCGTGAATATGGGAAACGAAGACACTGCTTTGGTTAGAGGATAAACTCCAAAGGATTTTGTGTTAAACAGTGCTGTCTTAATGTGTTTGGTGCCGGATGTGACGTCCGCCTGGCTTATCGCTGCCCTCCATCTAATGGCTAGGTTTATTACTGAGTCGTTGCGAGTGCCCGATCATAAAATAGAAGCTAGGGTTTCCCGCCTCGCACCGTAAAAACAATACATCTCCATAAACAGGAAACACATAATAATTCCTTTACGATATATTTTTCTCTCGCATTTCAATGCTCCACATTAGAGGATGAACTTAACAATGGTGACGGTCTTAGCAGCACAATTTATGATTCATTTGGGTCATTCTCGTCGATGATGGACTGTACGGACTCAGTTTTTTTTTTTTGTTTTTTTTACTTTCTATATCACATACATGCTAAGTGGAGAAAGTATTGCATTCCACCCAAAACTTCTATACCCATATTTCACTGGAAATACATGTCTTGAGGCCCCTTGAATGTGTCTGTGCCTATGAACAGCATAACTCATAAACGAAAAGTCAGATAAACACCACACTTGGCATTTAGGTTCCATAACAAAGATGCGACGCGAAGGTTTTAAGAAAATTCCCCACCCACAACTACCCTTTACATGGAACATCTTTCGAAAAAAAATTTCTAAAAACATTACTCGCAACGATTTTGATGAAACTACCATATATTAAAGATATTTACATGACAAAACGTATATCTTGAATTTTCTGAGTATAGCCTGCGAAGTTCTCTTCTTAAGGAGGGACTTTTATATAAGTAGATCTCTTGAAGTAGATGGAAAAAAAATCTGATATGAAACATTGACGTGAGTTTCTCCACTTTATATCCTTATTAGTGGGTATACCTATACAAACTATTTTTACTAAACTTTATTTTTCTGCCTAATACATTTTAATCCGAATAAACCTTTACATAAACAGCTACATTACATATTTCGTTATAGATAACAGCGATAGTCAAATGTTTAACAACTGGACGCTATATGCTGGCCTTAAAATTCCATGCTGTTGTGACGACGGGACTTCAAAAGAATGGCAATTCTAGAACAATTCAAACATTTAATAACGGAGATTTCAAAATCGGCTTATTCAACAACAAAATTGTCTGTTTTAAGGGATTCTACATTCTTTGTGTGGTACGTTTTCGTCTATCGCTTAACGTTTACCAGTTATATAAAATTCCTTCGGAATGAAAAGGACTTCCTAGGCCATTCCCAGAAAATTCAAGATTACCTTTTATTTGTAATGTAAATATACTTTACATGTGGTATTTTAATCAAAATCGTTACAACTAATTTTTAGATAACAGGTATTTTCGAAAAATGTCCCATATAAAGAGTAGTCTGCTGTGCAGGAATCTTCTTGAAACTGTTACTGTTGCATCCTTGGAAGATACTAAACTAAAATACCAAGTTTGGTGTTTATCCGACTTTTTGTTTTTGAGTTATGCTGTTCACATGCAGACAGAACTTACTATAAGCAATAAGCTCTAGTAATAGTTTGTATACGCACTAATAAAGATAGAGAGTAGAGAAAGTGATATGAGTGTATCAAATAACATATTTTATGTATCATCGTAGCTTATCGAGCAAGATGGCTTGCATTTAGGAGATGCCGGGTTAGATTCCTTTCTCACCATGTGTGATTTCATGGTTTTCTGAGGTCGGTAAATCAATGCCAACTACGAATTTCCTTTACAGTATTTCCTTTCATCTGATTCATCACATATGTTTCAAGGTTTTAGGAACCAGGTAAGGGGGATTGATATGGAATTTTAAGGTCAACATATAGTGTCCAGTTGTTAAACATTTGACTGTCGCTGTTCTCTTTGTATCTATAACGAAATGTGTAATGTAGCTGTTTCTGCAAAGGTTTATTTGGACCAGTAGATACAAAAAAATTTCAAATGTATTACAATAACATGACTTTCTCTACTCTTGTACAAACTATTCTTAGAAACGCTTATTATCCATATGCTTCATGTTAATCGAGATGTTAATCTTATTGCTAATTTTCTTGTAGATGCAAGGGGAATATGGTAGCTTTTAAGCAATAGTCAAATGTTTTAAGAATTGGTTGCTATGTGGCGCATTCCATTCTTTTTGCATGTCCAAGACATAAAAAAAATGAATAACGAATTTGAGAAAAAGTATAAGTATTGGAAAATTTAAGGGAATAACAAGCAATATCTCGAAAATGGTTCACTCAACCAAAAAAAATGTATATGACATAAATTATGTATTTTAATGCGATCTACGTTTTTTGTCTAATAAAATTTTGTCTATCTCTTATGGTTTACCAGTTATGCAAAAGTCGTTCACAATGAAGAATACTTTTGGAGACATTCCCAGAAAATTCAAGATATACCTTTTATTTGTCATGAAAATATCTTAAACATATGATATTTTAATCAAAATCGTTAGAACTGTTTTTGAGAAAATTAAAATTTTCAAAAAATGTTCCATGTAAAGGGTAATCTGGGTGGGGGGATTTTCTTGAAAACCTTCGTGTCGCATCTCTGGAAAATACTGAACGTAAATGCCAAGTTTGGTGTTTATCTGACTGTCCTTTTTGAGTTATGCTCTTCACAGACATACACACCGACATATTTCCAAAAATGCTTTTTTTGGATTCAGGGGGTCTCAAAACATATATTTCCCGTGAAATCTCGGTATCGAATTTTTGGGTGGAATACAATACTTCCCCTATTTACTGTACGTAGTAGAGAAAGTAATAAGATTTCGTAAGAATAATTAAAAGTAGTTTATATTGCAAACTTTCTAAAAGAAGCGTTTTTCTCGTAACTAAAAGATATACCTTGAAATGATACACAGTGCATTCCTGGAACCAAATAGTTGAGAAGCCCTTGCAACGAAACAAAGTTACTGATCGTGTTTCTTGGCAGCATAACTTAGTCCGAAACTGCAGAGTTTAGCATCTGCCATTTCTGTTGAGTTGTCTCAAGTGAACAATGAGAAGAAACCAACAACAAGCACCAGCGGTTGACTGAAAGCGCTGTCTGTAGTTTTCGGAAAGTTTCGCCAGGGTGTGTACCCGTAGCAGATGGCTGGTGTACGTCTTCCTAACGTGATAACTCGAGAGATTATAATTCGTTGCTAGCACATCATTATTATCCCCTTTGTAGGGGCTATGATTCAACAACTTTGTTTATGAGTAATTGCAGAAAGTTGCCAGCAATGCCCTAGCGGAACCAGGATGCTATTTAATGTTCAATTTACTCTGCAAGATTGCCTATGAGCTGTTGCATGAACAGCTGCTGGCGAAACGCTGTTTATCTTCCTGCCTCTATTCAAACACAACTGACATAAACATTTCGTGCAGCACGCTGGCAACTAGAGCAAAAAGTAAAATTTCATTTCACTGATAGACACGATACATTTTTAATTGTTTACCAACTCTACTTTACCTTCGCGCTTTCAAAAGATAAACAGACGAAGTGCGATTTTATTGCAGCTGTCGTATTGTCTTACCATTGAGGGGCAGTGTTTTTAACACTTAATGATTTCAGTCTAATTATATAATATATAAATTCAATAACAGCCCGCCTTAAAGCAATACGTGTATGTAACAAGATACAAAAAGTGTATATTACAGTCATTGTATATGTTTATATTATTTTATCCATGTGTAATAACGTTATGTGAATATATTACGTAATTTAATAATGTAGGAGCTGTGAGAATAATAAGTTAAAAGTTGCTAACAATGAAGTAACCTTGAGGCAATAATGAGTTTGAGAGTTTAATAATGTTACATGTGATTCTTGGAAGCAATAATGTAAATTTTTGAGACAGTTTAAAAATAGCCAATCAATAACCAGAAAAAGCTTTAGTTAAATGAAGGTATTCTATTGGATGAGGAATAGCCAATCAGAGACTTGAAATACAGAAACCTACAAGTTTAGGTCGTTGAAATCAGTTCAGTTGCCTGCAAACAGTGCTCCTAACCGGACGCAAGACACGTCCTCGAGAAGTACAATACGTATTCGTGTGAGACAAAAATAGTTTACGTGTTAAAAAGTGCAAGTATTTAATAAAAGAATCTCACAGCTCTCTATATCAGTGAAGTGTTGTTTAATTCGTGTCAAATAGCTGTTGAGCGCCCTTAAGCCCCATCTCATCATCAATTCGTGTCAAGCATTAATAAAAGGAGTGAAGTAAAATTATAATCTGTGTAAGCCTACATTCTTCAGTCACAGCACAACCCCGCCGAGACATCCATGTCTCTAACAATAATACTGACGCAGCCGAGTCAAACATAAGTATAATATTTGAAGAAACAGT